>CAJVPN010001876.1:0-11467 GCA_910592215.1 Entrophospora candida
ACTTAAATTATTTTCAATGGTCTGTAAGGGTTAATATATAAATGAGTCACATTATAATAAATAGAGATATATATATACTTCAAAAAAATAAGTATTAATATTGCGGCGACCATCACCGGTGCGGTGAGAAATAGCAATCCCCTTATTTTTGATGTTGCTATGACCAATTGAATTCCAATAAAAAAGATCTACAACGGTTTTACTATTACTATTACTATTAATATTGGTGGAACTTAATATTAGAGATTGAAACCGAATATAAATAGTTTTGGCTAATTTATTAATAGAAAAGGCTGTTTACAACTATATATGGGAGTTGATTATGATATACACATCCATCAATTATGGCGCAATAGTTAAAATCATTGAAATGCGATTAGCAATTTTGATTATATAACGAATTTAAATACAATTTTTTTATGTGTCCCATAATTCGAATTCTTTTATTGTACTGTATATTAAAGTAATAATTAAAGATCTTTATGTGGAAACAAATTGAAATGTTCACTATTTCTTTTTAAAAATAAGCAAATCTGGGGATAATTGAATACGTTTTACAGAAATATGGTTATCTAAAAACAACAAGGTTATTTACAGAAAAGGATAAAATAAAATAATTAGCCAAAATTCCAATATCAAACCGGTTCAACAGGTTTTATCAATATTAAATTTGGTTGTCTGAAATAAACCGGTATTATTATGTCCGGTTTTCCGAATATGAAAAAATGGGAATCAAATTTATGTTGCAACCGCTTTTATTTCTATTATCGAACCTCAATTAGGATTCTTTGGATGCATACGTGCATTTGCATTACCCAGATAGACTATGAATAGGCAGATGTGACTGTATACTGATACTCATCTAATACTAATGATGCATGACGAAATGTTTTTGGATTTGAGAAACTATTTCGTCAAATGTAATAAAAAATGACAAAAGACTAAACCCATGACGAAAGACTAAATCCTTGGCGAAAGTAAAATCCCTTGGCGAAAGTTAAAATCTTGCAAAACAAAAAAAAATTTTTATTAAAGCCAAAAAAAAAAAATTGATAAAAGAAAAAGTAGCAGTAAAACATTTAATAATTCAAAAAAAAAGAATTATTACACGAATGTGAGTTTTGTTAAATTTATCTGTTTATTTTTACATCATTTTATATCATATTATTATGTGCATATATAAAATTCATAATTTGTAATTTTTTAATATAATTTAAATATCCAATATCAAAAAACTAATTTAACAATGTATTGTATAAATAATAATAGTCAAATTATATTAAATGTCAATAATTAGAGAGAAAGTAAATTTCTTTTTTATGATTATATGATGATGGTGTGGTAACTATAAATAATAAATAAACATTCGTTACTCTAGTTGCAAAACAAAAAAATTGATTTTTTATTTTCGTCAACTATTTTTACCTTTGTCAATTATTTTTTACTTTCGTCAACAATTTTTACTTTCGTCAAATCGTCAAAATGCCTCTTGGTGAGAAACTACTTTAGTCAGCACTTTCGTCACGTCAATGACTAAAGTCGAAAGTTTCGTCATGCAACATCAAGACTCACAGAAGTTTGTCTTTTCATATTTATCACGTCTATCGTTAATTTTAGACGTCGATGATGATTATTCGGTTTTAACCCTTTCGTTAGAGACATAAAGGTCGGTCTTTTTGTCTCTATTACGTTTATCATAACTGTTAGATGTTGATAACGGTGATTTGTTTTTAATCCTTTTGTTAGACTCACAAATGTTTGTTTTTTCGTCTTTTAACACGTTTACCGTTATCGTTAAACGTTGATGAAGGTGATTTGGTTTTAATCCGATTGTTTGACTCATAAAATTTTGTCTTCTCATATTTATCGTTAGTTTTTGACGACGATTATAGTGATTTTGTTTTCATCCTTTTGTTAAACTCGTAAAAATTTGTTTTTTCATCTCTATAACGTTTATTGTTATTGTGAGATGTCGATGGCGGCGATTTGGTTTTAGTCATCTCGTTAGAATCGTAAATGATTGTTTTTTTATATTTTTTGCGTTTATCGTTAATTTTATATGTCGATGATGGTTATTTTGTTTTAGTCCTTTTGTTAGACTCGTAAAAATTTGTTATTTCATCTCTATAACGTTTGTTGTTATTTTTAGATGTCGATGATGGTGATTTAGTTTTAGTCATCTCGTTAGAATCGTAAATGATTGTCTTTTCACGTTTATCGTTGATTTTAGACGTTGACGGTGGTGATTTAGTTTTAATCTTATCGTTAGACTCGTAAACGGTTGTCTTTTCATATTTATTACGTTTATCGTTAATTTTAGTCGTTGGTGATGATGATTTCGCTTTAATCATCTCGTTATAATCACGTTTATCGTTAAGTTTAGGCGTTGATGATGTCGATTTGGGTTTAGTCTTCTCGTTAGAACCATAAACCGTTGTCTTTTCATATTTATTACGTTTATCGTTAATTTTAGTCGTTGACGATGTTGATTTGGTTTTAGTCTTTTCGCTAGAATCATAAACCGTTGTCTTTCCATATTTATTACGTTTATCGTTAATTTTAGATGTTGACGATGTTGATTTGGTTTTAGTCTTCTCGTTAGAATGATAAACCGTTGTCTTTTTATATTTATTACGTTTATCGTTAATTTTAGTTGTTGATGACGGTGAGTTTGTTTTAGCCATCTCGTTAGGATCGTAATGGGTTGTCTTTTCATGTTTATCGTTAATTTTAGATGTTGACGATGTTGATTTAGTTTTAGTCTTCTCGTTAGACTTGCAAAGACCAGTCTTTTCGTCACCATCACGTTTATCGTCAATGTTAGTCGTTGATGATGGTGTAGATGCGGGAAATGTAGATGTTATTTTTGTATAAAATAGGACGTAGGGCTTACACTCGAGTACAGAATTGATTGAAACCTAATTTTTTAAGATTAATTAATTAATTAATGATTTATCATTTGCTATTGAAAAACTTGTATATATATATATATATATATATATAATACTTACTCGTTGAACATATCTATCGTTATATAAATACCATTCATTGTTTCTATTTTTGATATATGAATAATAATGTCCTTTACGAATGGTACTACCTTCATGAACCAAGACAGCGCTAAGATTATAACGAACATTTTTACCCTTTAACAATAAATTGTATGATTTGTATTTAATTAGCATTATGTTATTAATGCATAAACATATTATCATTATCATTATTTAATTATTTAATTATTTACCCCCAAAATATATTTCGAAATGTCTAGCACCTCTCCAAATTCCACACGTTTTGAAATCTTGTATCCTTGCTTCGTGGAGCTGGAGAAACCGAATCTTTTCAATTGTACTATAAGAGTATTTGGCTCTTCTTTTATCGTAAATTCTTGGTTGCAAGTAAACTTGTTGCACCTAATAAGTAAGATTATGATTTATTTAGAAAATCAGATATTTCCAAGATCAAATTATAATAACAATACTTACGAGCACTTGAAACCAGGTAATTCGGCGGATTCACAATACTCATCAAAGCACTCTTCTATTGAATTTTTCGTTGCTGCAGAGATCGTAACAACGCCTTCTGTCGACAAAGTCTCTCTTACAATTTTGACAAGTTATCTAATAAATTTTTTTTCTTTCGTTAGTATATCAATTTATAAATAAATAAAATTAATGAATCAATTTTTTATTGTATAATGATAACAATAATAACCTTCTTTTGTAGAGTTGTCCAGAAATCATAATACATATGTTGTGCGACCATGTTCTCATTGACACATTCGCCCACCTTTTGAAGAATGCCACACAAATATAAGAAAGCATCATTTTGCTCGTTTACCTCGGCGAATGGTTCGATATCTACAATAATAATATAAATTGTAAATTAATTTATAATATACGTATTCAAATAATACAAATAAACATTAATTAAATTACACACCTGTAAGATAGGTGATGAACGGGCCAGCGTAAACTGGTTGCCGTGATTCCATAAGTTTAATACGCAACCGTTTTAATTCATTGAAGATACATACAGGACTACAATAACCTACATAGTGATAATAGTGATGTAGTGGTAATAGCGATATAGTGGTAATAGCAATGTAGTGGTAATAGCGATATAGTAGTAATAGCGATATAGTGGTAATAGCAATATAGTGGTAATAGCGATGTAGTGGTAATAGCGATATAGTGGTAATAGCGATGTAGAGGTAATAGCGATATAGTGGTAATAGCGATATAGTGATAATAGCGATAATAGTGATAATAATGATTAATAGATAGCGATAGTGATGATAATAGCAATAAAGTGATCGTGATAATAGTGATAAAAGAGTATTTAATAAGTTAAATAATATATATAGCATGATCAAAGTATTTGATTAATGCAAAGAGTATTTACATTGATGGTTGCCGGTAGATTCTAGATGCCTTTCTGCATTGGGAAGATGTACGAGGACTTGAAGGATCGAATTAATGAAGCATACAACGTTATTATCGTTTCTTAATCCGGCTCCGTTATTAAAACCAGCTTCATTATTATTATTATTAAAACCAGCTCCGTTATTAAAACCAGCTCGATTATTAAATCCAACTTTATTATTGTTGTTTCTGAAATTCTGGTTATTGTTTCTGAAATTACGGTTATTGTTTTTGAAATTACGGTTATTGTTTTTTCTCGCCATTACTGTGTGTGTGTGTGTTTCTTGATATAAGAATTTAAATTTTTTTTTTAGAGAAATGAGAATTTAAATTTTTTTTTTAGAGAAATAAAATTTAATTTTATGTAATGAGGTGAGAAATGGGGTTTTTTTTATAACTACTTGAGAAAATTCGCCGCACCTATATATATGTAAATTTTATGTATGTTTCACTTGTTAGAAAAAATTTTATACGTAGGAGGGTAAATAAAATTGTAAAAGACATTATTTTTTTTTTTATATTACTTTATTCTATTATTTTTGAAAAAACCTTTGACACAAATATAATATAACTTAAAAAGGAAATAAAAATTAGTGTCAAAAAAAAGACTCTTTACGATAATAATAAAATAAATATATCTCCGAATCGTGTGAATACAAAGGAGTTGTCTCTTTACAAACTTGCTGACTTATTACTATTGTACATTAAATAAATCAGTTCTATTATGTTAAAAAAATTTCATCTTTACAAAATAATTACGTTGACTAGGTGACTCGTCGTTCGTTATCGCATAATGGATATTAATCTCCAAATCATGCCTTAGAATAGATAGCTACACACTATTTATTACTATTATAATAACATAGATATTTCGTCATGAAACAATTGATCATATATAATTTATAATTTTATTTTTATTTTTAAGTTTTTTTTTTTTTTTTTTGCGAAAGATTGTTAGTCAATTAGTTTTATTTATTTTTTAGAGTTTAATTTATACATATTTTAAAATACATAGATAAATAACTTCATGTTATTGAAAACTTTTCTCACATGTATAAACATCGTGACCAATCTTCACCACCATCTTAATTTTATTATTAATAAATAAAATTGCTTGATTAATATTAAAAAAATTCTCTTTACGATAATAATAAAATATATGCAATAAAAAATATATCTCCGGATCGTGTGAAAACAAAGAGGTTGTCTCTTTACAAAACTTGCTGATTTATTACTATTGTACAATAAATAAATAAGTTCTATTATGTTAAAACCATTTTATCTTTACAAAATAATTACGTTGACTAGGTGACTCGCCGTTCGTTATCGCACGCATAATGGATATTAATTATCTCCAAATCATTAAAAAATTTTGTCTTGGAATAGTTACACACTATTTATTACTATTATAATAAATAACAACTACATAGATATTTCGTCATGAAACAATTGATCATATATAATTTTGATTTTTTTTTTTTTTTTTTTTTGTGAAAGATTGTTAGTTAGTTTTTTATGTTATGAAAACCTTTTAGTTTTAATTTTATTATTAATAAAATTGCACATATGTGTTTAGATTGGTAATTATATAATTTTATTAATATTTGGCAATTCACCATCTGCAAAAAAAAAGTCTCTTTACGATAATAGTAATAATAACAACATCAATAGATATATATAAGCAATAAAAAATATATCTCCAGATCGTGTGAAAACAAAGAGGTTGTCTCTTTACAAAACTTACTGATTTATTACCATTACACAATAAAATAAATAAGTTCTATTATGTTAAAAAAATTTCATCTTTACAAAATAATTACGTTGACTAGGTGACTCGCCGTTCGTTATCGCATAATGGATATTAATTAAAAAATTTTTGTCTTGGAATAGTTACACGCTATTTAAGCATTAGTGGAAATTTGAAATGTTAGATTAATTTTTTATATTGTGCAACGTAGCTTTACAATAAAAAAAGTGAGTTATAAACTGAATTTGAATTGGATCTGAACTTGATCTCCAATTTAGAGAGGTAAAAACTATATACTGATGAAGTTTCAGGAGCAATGGGTTCTGTATAACATTTCGTGTAACAACTACATAGATATTTCGTCATGAAACAATTGATCATATATATTTTTATTTTTTATTTAAATTTTTTTTTTTTTTTTTTTTTGCGAAAGATTGTTAGTTGGTTTTGTTTATTTAGAATTTATTTTATACACATTTTAAAATACATACATAAATAATTTCACATTTTCCCACATATATAAATATCGTGACCAATCTTAATCTTTGCCCAGCATAGTGGAATTTTGAAATGTTATATACACTAATTTTTTATATTGTACAACGTAGCTTTACAATGCATGGCAAACATTCTGGCAATAAAAAGTAAGTGATAAACTGGATTTGAATTGGATCTGAATTTGATCTCAAGTTTAGAGAAGTTACAGAAACAATGGGTTCTGTATAATGAAACAATTGATATATAATTTTTTTTTTTTTTTGCGAAAGATTGTTAGATGCATTTATGAATATCGTGACCAAATCCCTAACAAATAAAATTGCACATATGTACTTATTAGTAGGCGGCAACTATATAATTTTTTTAAATTGATTAATATTAAAAAAAGTTTATTTGCGATAATAATAAAATATAAGCAATAAAAAATATATTTCCAGATCGTGTGAAAACAAAGAGGTTGTCTCTTTACAAACTTGCTGATTTATTACTATTGTACAATAAATAAATAAGTTCTATTATGTTAAAAAAATTTCATCTTTACAAAATAATTACGTTGACTAGGTGACTCGCCGTTCGTTATCGCATAATGGATATTAATTATCTCCAAATCATTAAAAAATTTTGTCTTAGAATAGCTACATACTATTATAATAAATAACAACTACATAGATATTTCGTCATAAAACAATTGATCATATATAATTTTTTTTTTTTTTGCGAAAGATTGTTAGTTAGTTTTATTTATATAGAATTTATTTTATACATATTTTAAAATACATAGATAAATAATTTCTTTGTATTATGAAAACTTTAATTTTAATTTTATCATTAATAAATAAAATTGTACAATGTTAAAAAAAAGTCTCTTTACGATAATAATAAAATATAAGCAATAAAAATGTATCTCCGGATCGTGTGAAAACAAAGGGGTTGTCTCTTTACAACACTTATTGATTTATTACTATTGCACGATAAATAAATAAGTTCTATTATGTTAAAACCATTTTATCTTTATAAAATAATTACGTTGACTAGGTGACTCGCCGTTCGTTGTCGCACGCATAATGGATATTAATTAAAAAATTTTTGCCTTAAAATAGCTACACACTATTTAAGCATAGCGGAAGTTTGATGTTACACTAAATGTTATACAGGACCCAGAAACTTCACCAGTTACCTCTCTAAATTGGGAGATCAAGTTCAGATCCAATTCAAATCCAGTTTATCACTTACTTTTTATTGCCAGAATGTTTGCCATTGTAAAACTACGTTGCACAATATAAAAAATTAATGTAACATTTCAAATTTCCATTATGCTCGCTCGCTATTTATGGTGCAAATCATCTATAATCATTAATTGCTTATAATAACATTTGGTCAACTTTAAAATACTAAAACAAAAAAAAATTTAACTAATAAGTTTTATTGTTCATGACTCAAGCTTTAAAACATTTGATTAAAAGTTATTTACAACAAAAAGTTTAACGAACATATATTACATTTAAAGAAAATCATTACCAAATTTGGTCGTGAGATTCAAAATATTGTAATACGAAAATATTATATTTCTGTCTGAGCATAACTTTCAAATATGAAAAGAAAATTGAAAAGTGGTGGGTTTTTTAAAATCCAATATGAGATGATCCGCATTGTATTACTATTACAATAATAATAACAACATATTTCGTCATGAAACAACTGATCCATATGTATTTTTTTTTTTGCAAAAGATTGTTAGTTTTATTTATTTTTAGAATACATAGATAAATAATTTCTCATTTTCCCACATGTATAATAATAAATATCGTGACTAATCTTTACCCATAGTGGAAATTTGTTTGGTCATGTGATATTTCCTGGTCATTTCATAAATATATAGTAAAATCAGCAATAATAATATATATACCATTTGTTATTGGTTAAAATTTACAAATGACATTAATAGAAATGAAATGTATTTCCATGAAATATATTTTTGATGCTAGGTGGGAGATAGCAAGTATATATTTTGCGCATTTCTTTGATCAATGCGATAGTCTATTTATTAAATTTGAAATAAATGGCTTAGCTGTTTGTTGCATTTTTTATATATATAATGAATAAATTTTCTTGAATAAAAGATCAAATTTTTGTTTTGTTTCAATTCGTCTATTTTTGATATTAACTTTTTTTGCATGTAACACATCAATTTTAGGGCTAAACATAGTAAATTTGGTAAACTCGTGCAATTTTCGAGGCACGGCAACATGACATATCAATGAGATGAAATCGTAACTTCGTAGAGGAAGGTCCTGCCTGGCTTTAAAAAAAAACATGATTTATTTTGGGGTGCTGCATTTCCATATTTGGAGGATTTGAAGGATCTACGCAACCAATAAAAAGTGCGGGACTAAGTGACTTGCACTATATATAGGGTTCCATACACTCCCCTACCATAATATCCGACCACCTGATGATTATTTTAATAATCGGAAATATTACGCATGCAGTTCAAAATTTTATTAATCAAACCGGAACTGGTGCATTATCATTACTGATAATCATATTCTTTTTAACGTTAAATATATAGAGCTTTTGAGTCATCATTATATAAAGAACATTTTGAAACAATTGAGCTAGAGTGTAAATTATATTAATTTACTTTCTCACCCATATATCACAGAACCAATAATTGTAATCAACATATTCGTGAATATCTAAATATATGTGCATGTGATTTATATTTATATGCATTCTTATTTAATTTTATTTATCTTTATTAACTCATTGTCATCGCCATAACCTTTACCTTTTCAATAGACATTGAAAAGCAACATCTGCAAAAAAGAGATAAAAAATGTCAAGGATAAAAGATGAGCAAAATTAGAAGTGAAGAATGTCAGGAACACAAATGAGTGTCATGAACAAGAATAATTTATTAGTATATCCGCTAATGCTGCTCCTCATTTGGGTCAACAATTGGTTTGTCTAGTAACACAATTTGCAATTTAACTGATAATAGTCATACAATGTCTAATTTTCTTCCATCATCAAGTTAATATTCAAATAAAAATTGAAAGCAAGAAAGAATCATTAGAAAACCAGCCGAATCAATGATAAAATATAAAAATAAGGTAAAAGCCCAATTGTGATAATTGATTTAGAAGATGATGATAATGCTATTCCTGGTAAAGTGGCTTCTTCTCCTTCTTCTCCTTCTTCTTTGTCTTCCAAAAAATAAACCACATGGTTCAATCGTAATTAGGTCTGATGACAAAGCTCCTTCCTAACTTGCAAAATAAAATTGGTATGTACACACAAATGGTAACAAATATATTTATATATGATATTTTTGAAGTTTATAAACTGATATTTATATTTTAACCATTAAGAAATGAGATGCTCAATTCAAGGAAGAATACAATATTTTAAAAAATTACTATTGATTAATATTTTTAATTATATATATATATATTGATTTGAAATAAAATTTTGATTGAATTAAAGAATTTTTCTTAATTATAATCAAAGGTGACAATGATAAAAGTCACTCAACAAATATACATCAAAAATCTGAAGAAAAATTGATTTACATCTCTTTTCTATTTTAACCATAATCAGATGTACAAATAATAACCCATGCAATTTGTTGATTGACCAATTAAAATCGTGAATTTGATAACGTAGAAATAAATATGGGTTTGATTCATTTTGTCAACAATCACTTTAGTATCATATTGTCTCTGGACATAAATCTATGATAATTGTCAACATTCAATAAGAATGTATTTTTTGAATATATTCTCTACATATTTCTCATGTTCATCTGCAACTTGCCTCTTTTTATGATTTACTGCTCTTGATGTTCTAGTTACTCCAATACTTGTATCTACTGAGTCTAAATAGAATACAAGTTTGAACTTAAAAGAGTTAATTTTTGTATTATTTAATAAAACAAGAAGATAACACATGAACACCACCATTAATCTCTTCATATGGTCCATTATTTGTTCATTATGTTCAAATGGCTGAGCTGCTAAATAGAGTTGGTCAAAAAACCCCTTCAAGCTTGGTTTTATTTCTTGGAGCAATCTCTGTATTTCATATAGGACCTTGATGGCTCTAGTGAAATCAATCTTTTCACTTACCTCTTCCTCTTTCTCTTCCACTTCTGCATCTGTGGTTTTTACTCTTCTAGGTTCTCTTTTTAAAAGATTTTCTACAAAACTCACATATATAACAAATGTTATATAAAACAACACGTTGCTTTCACTAAGTTGTTGTTCTCAGATTTATTGCCTTTCAGTTGACTAAATTTAGCTGATTTAATGGTTTTACATTCTGTGCAATGTATAATTTCAGACATTTTTTCTTTGAGTAAATCATATTATGAAAGTTGTGGGATTCAAAAGATATGATATGTAACAACAAAGTGTAAAGCTTCAAATTTGTGTAATTATTTACACTTGATTTATTGCAAGAATGGGCTACGTAATTCCCTTGTAAAAGTATTTTAAACTGTATAAAAACAATTGAAAACAATTGTGAAAATCCATTCCTTATATAGGACAGTCTCTCCTGTTCCATGCTCGTACATGTTACGAATCCCAACCCTGGATATATGTGTCATTTGGTACCTTTGAAAATTTTCTGTTAAAACAATTGAAATTCGTGATAATGTTTCAATATACATGTATATTAAAATAGTGATGTTAGCCGGCTAAGAAATTTATCGGCTTAGCCGGCTTAGCCGGCTTGAGCCAATCAAATTCCATTCTCAATAATAATAAAAAATATTCATTCATTCGTAATGCCGCCA
>CAJVPN010001877.1:0-11460 GCA_910592215.1 Entrophospora candida
TATAGTTTTTTAATGTTCATGCTTATAAAAAATGTTGAGAAGCCCAAATTGCCCAAACTAGTTTGGGCTTTGAGAAAGCAGTTTGGACCAGAAACCTTAATTGGGAGAGTAAAAAACCAAGAAACATTGGATTTTAATTTTTTTTTTGTAAAACAATATTCATTAATCTAAGAATGACATGTGCACATGAGTTGTGTACCGTTACACTCTCCTGCTGAATTTTCAACACTGCAAGAAAGAGGTGGTATGCAGGACAATTTGTAAAATAAATTATAAATTGATTGATGAGCATTGTACATAAATATAAAATCTTACAATGTAGCTAAAAGGTTAACTCAAACTCAGTCATAAATCATAAAATAATCAAAGATTGACCAAAAAATTGCCTTCACAATATGTAATTCACATCAAAATACTATCAAGTTAGTAAACAATCTTTAACCAGTCCCAAAATACTGGATTTTCGGAACTGAGACTGGACCAACACAACCCTATTATTACCACCATGTAATTTACATTGATTTCAGATCAACCATTTATACAAAGTTCAAAAGTCAAAAGACAAACAAAGACAATATAAACATTGATTATCATGCAAATAAACTTATTCAATCATTTTTAGGGTTTTGATATAATGATTTGATTTATTTGTACTTCCCATTTTACAATTCCAAATATTTTTTTTGAAATAAAACAAAAAATGGACTCAACAATATCAGAAAAATATTTTAATGAAAATGAAAGATTATTAAATACAGAAGATTCTTATGATGTAAAAATATATATAGGTGTAGAATCAAACATAAAAGAGTTTCATGCACATGCACCCATCATATGTACTCATTGTCCATTCTTTAGCTTTGCATTAAGTAATGTAACAAAAGAAAATGGTTATTATGTTGTTAAAAAAGCCAATATTAATGAACTACTTTTCAAAAATATTCTAAAGTAAGGTTATACTAAATTATTATTATATTATTTATTTATTAATTTATTATTGAATATATTATTTATTAATAATTATTTATCTTTAAAGATTTTTGTATAAATGTAAGATTGAATTAGATGAACTTACTGGGGTTGATGCATTAAAAATATTAATTGCTGATGAACTTGGGTCTTGAGTCATTCTATGAATATACAATGAATTACTTTGTTAAAAAACATGATGATTATATAAAAGAAAATCCAGTTAAAATTCTACAATTGATTTATTCTAAATGAAAAATTTAAGGAATTGAAAAATATCTATCTAAAAAAATTTTATGGTCATAGTGGAAAATTATTTCAGCAAGCAACAAGTGAAAGTTTTATATTTAATATAAATGATAGAAATAATATCAATACTGCAAAGTTGTTGATAATTCTTGTGCAATTTTTTGTTGTTTTTCTTATTTACCCGCTTTTGGTGGTGGTAATGATATTTATTTTCAATCAAATAACATTTATGGTGTTCCAGAGACTTATAATGACATCAATGTCAATGTAGTACAATGTGTCTCAAAAAAAAGGGCGCGTACAAAAAATTTCATATAAACAAATAAAAAAATAGACATGATATGTTATTGCCAATTTTCTATAAAGCTATTCATATCTTTTTTTTAAAACTTTGCAAAAATTTTGCCTCTGAAATTTTAACACAGAAAATTTTAATAATAAGCCTGACACAAAAATATACATAATAATCATACAAAAAATTATACCAGTGTGTAATGAAAGTTCTGGAGATTATATATATAAACTTTCATACTTTCAGATTTTCTAAAATTTTGTCAATTGGAAATAAAAGGAATTGATTATTTTGAAAAAAACAATTCAATGTGTAAATTTCTTTAATAATTGCTCTAAAGCCTACATAATAACATGCTTCAAAAATTTCATATGTTATAATCTAAGATCCTCCAATTCTCTGTTATCATATAATTTTGGCTACTTTTTCATTAAAAATAATCATTGTACTTTTTAATACATATTATTTGTAAAATTTTCAAATTGCTTCAAAAAAAATCAGACATGCACGAAAAATTGCTTCCATAAATCTCTTCAATATTAACAGGTTTGGACCAACCATTTTTTACAAAATTTAAAAGTCGAAAAGACATATATATTCATTTCAGAATAAACTTACACTAACCAAAAACAATTGCTATAAATTTTGAAACCTTGCTTGACTTATTCAAAAATATTGATAATGCATTTACAACATAGATAATCATTCTTATTCTAGTGTCATATTACTATTTTTATTACCAAGATCATACTCGCCAACTATATTTTAACTCAAACAATTACTTTATTGAATAAATGATGTCCTATCCTAATATTAGTGGGATAGTAATAGGGCTTCTATTTGAATAAAACTAGCAATTCAAATAAAATGAACAATAATAATAATAATAATTCAAATAATCCAATCCAATTAAAAAATTCTTTTCTTTATCAATCTATTTTTCCTTGGTCCTTGAATATAGTGATAATAATAAATAGTAGTAACTGACATTTTCCTTAAGTCATAGTACTAGCAATTATAGTAGTAATATAGATTATAAATATAATTATTGTTTATATTATCTTTTTAAAGAAATAAAACCTATATTTTATAAAATGAATAAACTAATAATTTGGATAAAACGAATAAAATTCGAATTAATATTAAGGATTGACTGTATTACGAATAATTCGAATAAGAATTTGTATTACGAAAAGAACCCCTATATGGTATTACTTGGCCATTTTTAGTTTTATAACATCATACATAAAACATAAAATATTGCCATTATTAAAAAAAAGTAATCCCCTAAGCATTTATTAGTAAATAAATTATTATCAAAAAACAAAGAAGCTGAAATGTAAGATCACTCACTTGATGCTTTTGGAATTTATTGTGCGTGAAATGAAATCTATATGAAAATTAAATTAGCCAATCCTCCAAGGCTTACCGGTTTAAATGTCAAGCATACTTGTATAATAATAATGAATGATAAGTTGGAAAATACATCGGAAAATACCATGGTGGGACTAAAGACTACCTCCGAGGCAAAATATATTTTATTTTGAGATCAAACTTTGTCGTACGAAAAAAGGAAAATCAAACTTGAATTGATCATTTATTTAATCGGTCGAAATTAACTATTCTATTTTTAGATTACGGAAATAAAGATATCTCGGGGGCATATTACCAATTATGTTATAGATTAACATTATTGTGTAAAAAAAAATTTTTTTTGATCGAAGCCCTGGTGATTTTTGCTGGAGGTTGCCCAGATGATTATGATCAAGAATTAATTTTAACAGACAGATAATTTAAATCCTTAAAAAAACGCGTTATATAACAAATTATTTATTCAGTGTGACAATGTGTCTCTCCCACGCGCCATTTTGGTCATTGAGGTACAAATTTCCCGATTGAACATGATGCTGTTTGTTGCCAGTGTGTAAATATTGTGGCATGTTAATATCTACAAATATAGCTTTATTATTACCATTAATTTTACCATTTCGTTCGCAACACAATGTATATAAACAAAAAAAAATAAAAATAAAAAAATACTAATACGAGATTCCAACATAATGAACTAAATACATAATGCTACTATGCGTGAGATTTTAATTAGTAATGATATATAATGCTTACATATTAAATTAGGGACGAGGACGGTTTATAAACTGCCAGTTTGGTTAACAAATTGTAGTTCAAATTGCTCAATTTGACTCGGAGTTTAAATCGCGGTTTTATAATTTATATGTTGTAATAATATTAAACATCTTTTCGTCAAAATGTCCAACTTTCTAAGCATAATAATGCACATGAGGTTTCAAGGGTCAAAAAGACTTCTTAATTTATACCTACAACGGAGTAAGGTTTTGTGCATGTAGATCACCACACGAAGGGGGGTTGCACTTGATCTTCATTTGGTAAATTACAGCTTTAACGACTAATTGAACAGATGTCCATTCGGATATTCGTTTCGGATATGATTTTTTAAAGACTTCTTCAATTAGTTTCATATGCAACTGTACAAATACGACACTTTTGAGTTTCATCATTTCTTGAAAGAAACGTATAAATTTGAATTACAAGGCTATGTCGGTTGGTGTAACATATATAAATTGACAATTAGGCTATTGTAATTGTTGAACCGAACAGCATCGATTCAGGTTTAAAACCTTGATTAAACCGGTTTTAGTATGGGTTAAAATTATCCTTACATTAAATTTAGCAACGGGTTTATATTTATATCATTTCACATTTTCCAAACATGGCTTTCAATTCCAGAGATGCATGATTATTTACATTATTATTTGATTTGCTAATATTTGCCGATCAACCAAGCAAAGATGTATTGAAATTGGTGAATCGATGAATCAGTCATTCAATCAATGAATGATTGAATGATGATTAATTAATTAAAAAAAAAAAAATCGGTCATTATTATTACAACCTCAATTGTAATAAGAACATCGTTTAAAAATAAATAATAAAGGAGATGGATGACGATGTATTAGTTTAATATTGTATAAATTATGATTTGTTCGATTAGATGAGTATGATAATAAATGGAAATATTAATTTATTGCTGGTAATAATAATATTATTATAATGGTTTGTTAGTGAAAAAATGATAAATGTTAATAATTTTTTATTTTTATTCTTTTTTAAATATTTTAATATTTTAAATAATTTTAGTTCATGACGTAAACTTATATATATATATATATATATATATGTCATTTTTTTTTTAAAGAATACAAATAAAGAATAGTAACGTAACAAAAATGCGTGCATGATCTTATTTTATAAATAAATTTTATGCATACACACACAAAAATACAATTTTAAATTTGGGATTTTTAAATAAAGAAATAGTATAAATAATATAAATAACTAATTCTTCGGAATATTTAATTCGATTGTATTTATAATAATTTTACATATTCAAGTTTTTTTGGAGGGTATTTAATAAATTAATAATTACTTGAATTATATATTTTCTGGTTTGTTTGGACGTTTATTTATTATTTATATTATTTATTATTATTATGTGTAAATTAAAAATTTAATTCTTTTTTCATAATAAAAAAAAAACTCTCTTATTTCTTCGTTCATTCCTATTTATTTATTTATTTATTATTATTATTATAATTATATTGGTTCTTTAGAAAAAGAAGGTTATTTTTCTCTTTTCTAAATGACATATATATTCAAAACATTTTTGCAAAAAATTAATAGAAAATAATAAATAATAATCCGAGCATTAGAATAATAATAATAATAATAATAATAATAATAATAATAATAATAAATATTTAGTTATATACTCTTTTCTTTAGTTTAATAATCTATATTTAAATTTAAAGTTAGCTATTTTTTTGTTAAAATTATATAATCTTTAGATAATATCATATATAAAAAAAAGTGAAAAGAAAAAGAAAAAAAAACACGTAAATAATTCACATATAATATAACGAGCGAAATTAAAGATAATTTAATTAATTAATTTTTTAAAATAATATCGTTTACTGCTACAATTATATAACTCACGTACATAATTTCACACATACATAGTATATATACACGGCATATTGATAATTCAAGAAAACCAGATAAAAAATAATGACAGATAGAAATTCAGGTTCATTTCAAAATAAAGACACTTCAAACAACAATAAAAGAATATCGTCAATAATAACTACTAATATTCAAAATCAATATTCAAATCAAAATCAGAATGTATATAAAAATCCAAATCCAAATCCAAATCCAAATCCAAATTTAAAAAAATCAGTATCTGCTTCATCTTCATCTTCATCAAATACATCATCAACATTATATAATAATAGATCGCTATCACCATCATCATCATTAACTGTATCACCACTACGTAGTGTAAATAATTACAGTGATCCTTTTGATGATTCTACTACTTCAAAATCTTTAATTGCAAACGATTATCGCGACAACAATAATAATAATTCAGAGAATGGGTTGAATAATAATAACAATAATAAAATTAATTTGACAGCATCAAAGGATCCAAGCCAGAATCAAAAATATCAAAGTTATTCACAAGATTTGGAAAATTCAAATTTTAAAAAATCAAAAAGAATTTCTTCAATTTTACCATATAATAATAGTAATAATGATGGTAATGATAATGACAGAATAATAAAAGAAGAAGAAAGTGGCGATTTGGAAAATCATGATCATCCTACAGATTTCTTTAATGATGCCTATAGAGTAACCAGTGAAGTTGATGGTAATAGTAAAAGTAAAAGTAAAAGCAAAAGCAAAAACAAACGTAATACTATTGTTTCTACCGCATTAACAACTGGTAAGCATTGCATAAAAATATAGATTTATTAATGTGTGTGTGTGTGTGTGTATATATATATATATACACACAAGTGTATACATTTATTTAGATAATCTGATCGATTTTATTTCTATTCCTTTCCTATGTTTTTTCTTGTTCTTCTGTTCTTTTTAATATATTCAAGAATGACCAAAAATTCTTTCAACTAATAATATTTTCCTTTATTATAAAGGAATCAAATCTGAAAATTTAGAGATGGAGGTTCTCAACAAAAATCATAAAGAGGATGACGAAAATGCCAACAGCGGAAATAATAATAAACTTAATAAAATTCCATCTATCTCAAAGAACTATAGACCTCGTCCAAATGATAGCACAAATAATAACAGTTTACAAGTACCAAAAATAAGAACAACTCTTGTACTAAATAATGATATTGATTATCATAACAACCATAACGACGTCAACAACAATAATTATGGTAATAATAATAATGGTCAAGACATACCGAAATCTGAATCAGGACCTCGTAGACAAAAATCTCTTATAAGACCTGAGCGTGCAAGGAGAAATCAACGTAGAATAAGTAGAGGTGTGACAAATTTTGCTGTCGATGATTCCACTGAGAGATGGAGTATCCTTCCTCCAAATGCTCTTAATATTACTGCTAATGGCAATGTCGGGGCTGGTGGTAATGACGACGGTGGCGATGAGAGACGTTTGAGTCGACCACTTAATAGAAGACTTTCAACGAGAGAACCACCTAAAAAAAGAAAGTGGTATAAATGTCAATGCTTTTCCACTTGGTTAATATATACCAACTGTGTCACTTGTTGTATTCCTCCTTCTCTATTATCTTGCTTTGGTATGCATGATAAATTGGTTCAAAGAGCTTGGAGAGAAAAAATGGCTTTGGTATCTATAATATTGATTCTTTGTGCCGCCGTGGGTTTCTTGACTTTTGGTTTCACTCAAGCTTTATGTGGCATACCTCCACCAAGAGTTCGTGTAGGCGGTGTCAGTCTGCAACAAGCCGTCATACTAGGTAGTATCTATGATCTAACCGACTATCCACATCCCGTTGAACTACCTGATATCACTGAAAAAAAGGGCGGGAATTTATTGAATGGTTTGGCCGGTGGAAAGGATATATCATTTTTATTTCAAACTCTAAATAACGAATGTAAAAATATTCTAATACCCAAAAATGGAAAACTTCAAAACTATTTCCCTTGTAATGCAACTGATGCAATTGATGATTTTTCGGATCTTAAGCCTACTGATAATCCTACTAATTTTGGGTGTCATGATGTCGACGTTTCAAAATCTGATATTGATGCTTTAACTTATGTCGGTGACGTATTTTTCGATTGGGATGATGTACAAAGAGGTGATCGCAATTTTGTTGTTCATAATGGTAATGTGCTCGATTTGGGAAAACTTAAATATTTGGTTTCAAACATTGAGATGATTCCGTTATTAAAGCAAATCAGTGTGACCGAAATTGACAATTATCGAGGTCGTGATCTAACTTATTACATGCAGCAAAATGTGGATCGCATCCAATTAGCAAAATGTTTAGAGGAGACAGTAAGAGTTGGTGTTGTAGATTTTAATTCAATAGGGTGTATGATCACTGATGTTGTAACTTATGTTTCGTTGATGGTAATCGTTGGTGTGGTATTGGTCAGATTTTCTTTGGCCGTATTGTTTGGTTGGATATTAAGTTGGAGATTGGGCAGTTTTCGTGAGGAAACCGCAGAGGAGCTTGCTATGCGTGAACGAGATATTGAAAAATGGTCAGATGAAAATGTACATTTTAAACCACCACCTGCTCCCTCTTCTCCCGCCACTAGCAACAGGTATATATATATATATATAATTTTGTTGAGTTGTATTGTATTACCATATCAGTTACAAAATTAATTAATTATTCTCTTTTTTAGAAATTCGTTCAAATTTTTAAGTACATCAAGATATTCAACTCAATCACCAGGTACTGGAACTTATGATCGTAACAGAAGAGTAGAAAATCGTTCCACAAGGATGTACAATTTGCCGAATGGGAATGGGTCTGGTGAGAATATTTTTAATAAAAACAGTTCAACTACTTCCCTTGTAAGACCGTTATCTACAACTAATAGTTTTAACACAGGACACTTTAAAGAAACGGATTCAGGAAGGACAAGTCGTCGCTCTTCTATCAACGAGTACAATCACACTCGTACTGACTCCATGTCATCTTCCACTTCATCTCTTGCCCAGACTTCTTCTTTCCAGCAATTACCCCAAGAGCCTGAACAACGTTTTAACTTCCCACTTATACACACTATATTATTGGTCACTTGTTATTCTGAGGGTGAACAGGGCCTTAGAACCACTCTGGACTCGTTGGCTAATACCGACTATCCCTCTTCACATAAGCTTATTATGGTGATAGCTGATGGTATAATAAAAGGATCAGGAAACGATAAATCAACTCCAGATATTTGTTTATCATTGATGAATGACTTCTTCATATTACCAGAATTGGTACAAGCTCACTCCTATGTTGCTATTGCTGATGGTAAAAAACGTCATAATATGGCAAGAGTTTACGCTGGTTTCTATAGTTATAAAGATTTGGAAAATAAAACTAAACGCATACCAATGGTAACTGTTGTAAAGTGTGGTGGTCCAGAAGAACAGGACGACAAGAAACCTGGTAATAGAGGAAAAAGAGACTCACAAATTATTTTAATGGGCTTTCTACAAAAAGTCATGTTTGATGAAAGAATGACACCTCTTGAGTATGAGTTTTTTAACGCAGTTCGTAGTGTTAGTGGCGTCACACCAGATTACTTTGAAATTGTTCTTATGGTAAATATTGAAAAAAAAAAAGGAGAGGGTGATTTTTTTTAATATTTGCACTTTAAATAACGATTTATTTTTATTTTTTAATTTTAATTTTATAGGTTGATGCTGATACTAAAATTTATCCTGATTCATTAACTCGTATGATTGCTTGTATGTCAAGAGATCCTAATGTAATGGGACTTTGTGGTGAAACAAAAATTGCAAATAAAACTGATAGCTGGGTTACTGCAATTCAAGGTAATTCATCTAAATTATTAAATAATGCCATTAATAAATCATATTAATAATTATAAAATGTATGTTTATTAACATTTTTATTGTTTCATAGTTTTTGAATATTATATTAATCATCATATGCAAAAAGCCTTCGAATCAATATTTGGTGGTGTTACATGTTTACCCGGTTGTTTCTGTATGTATCGTATCAAAGCACCAAAAGGACCAAACGGATACTGGGTACCAATTTTAGCAAATCCAGATATCGTTGAACAATATTCTGAAAATATAGTTGACACACTTCACAAAAAAAATCTTTTACTACTTGGAGAAGATCGCTACCTAACAACCCTGATGCTTAAAACTTTTCCTAAAAGGAAAATGATGTTTGTGCCACAAGCTATTTGTAAAACAATTGTCCCAGACACATTTGAAGTTCTGAGATCTCAAAGACGTAGATGGATCAATTCAACAGTTCATAACTTGTTGGAACTTGTGCTGATACCAGATTTGTGCGGTACATTTTGTTTCTCTATGCAATTTGTCATATTTATGGAATTGGTGGGAACAGTGGTGTTGCCGGCCGCAATTACATTCACAGTGTATCTTGTCATCATATCGTTTGTTAAACGTCCTGTACCAGTGATACCTCTATTACTTTTAGCAGCTGTTTTAGGTTTGCCAGCCGTGCTTATATTACTCACCACACGAAAACTTATTTATGTTGGATGGATGTTGGTTTATTTGTTTTCGCTACCAATATGGAATTTTGTTTTACCTGTTTATGCATATTGGCATTTTGATGATTTCTCATGGGGACAAACGAGAGTGGTTGAGGGTGAAGTCTCTGGTGAGGATCATTCACGTAAAGAAGGTGTATTTGACAGTTCGAGAATAGTGATGAAGAAATGGGCAGAATGGGAAAGGGAAAAACGAATGAAGATACGTAATTCACAGTTAATACCTTTCTCAACGGCTCAAATGTTGCCCGATGAAAATTACAATAATGTACTATCATCAGCATCATCAATAACATCAACACCTGCTACACTAACTACACCACCTTCGGCTTTTGCTTCCTCAAGACCTACATCTGTGATATCAAATTTTGCTGGTTTCGACAAATCATATTTACAATCAGCTCCACCATTACCATTTAATCCACGTGGAGGAGTTAGTAAACGTACAAGTACAAGGCCCCGTGCTGATTCTTTGATGATACCACCACCTTTAGCGGGAGGTCCAATATTAGGAAATAATAATAATGTTTTTACTAGTAGTCCTGCTAGCAGTTTAATGTCATCACCTCTTAGTTCGGCTCGTAGTAGTGTAGTATATCATGATAATCATGGTCATAGTAATAGTAATAATAATAGTTTAACAAATTCACCTGTAGATGTATCAGCTTATCATCAACAACAGCAACAAAAACATTTGGGTCGAGGTACTTTTAATACTACTAATAATAGTACCAATAGTAATTACAATAATAACAATTATAACAATAATAACAATAATAACAATTTTAATGATAGTGATAATAATTCAAATAATTTAATTTAATTTTAATTTTAATTTTAATTTTATTTTATAGAATATAATTTATAATTTTATAATAATTAATGTTGTGAATATTTAAAAACAAACAAAACCGTTGACGTTAATAATGAGTGACATTTACGAGTTGAATTTTTTTTTTTTTTAGAAATTTATATACATTCAATGCTTTTATGGGCTTTATCTTTTATTTTTTTATATATATTCGTTGTAATTTTAAAAAAAAATACATCATAAAATATAAATTTATAATAAAAAATGACAAATGATGATATGATTTGAAAATCATCGTTTTTAATCATCCTCTGTTAACAATATTTAGTTTTATCTTTTCTATATAATAATCCAAAATGTGAACATCAATAGATAAACAGAAAATATAATTCACAAAATACAAATCACATACATAACATCTAGTTTTTTAATAGTCATTATCAAAAAATTTTTCTCCAGTTTAAAGGTATATACACTCTAATACAAATAATAAACTATACAAGTAAACCAAGGAAATTCGTTG
>CAJVPN010001878.1:0-11437 GCA_910592215.1 Entrophospora candida
TTTTTTTTTTTGAAGTGGACGATAATAATTTTATTCGTGTAACGTTTATATTGAATGACACTTGATCTGCAATGTCCTGCGACTGTTCACCAGTATATAGTTGTCGCCTCTCTAGGTTCATGAACAAATTGCGAACAAATTGAAATCCATTTTTTTATTGAGACAACATTCACAGTGTATTGTAAAATTACGGTACACAACATAAAAAATTAGTGTGACATTTCGAATGTCCATTATGCTTTAGAAAGTTTAACTAGCACGTTATTGTTTCCATAAATATATTAATGGAAAGAGATAATATAATAGAGGTTTATCTTTGTTTCAATTCGTGCTAGGACAAATTTTTAAAACTTTTGTTTTGAAGAGCAACTATTATATCTTCACCTTGAAATTCATCAGGTCGTTGAGAAAAGTTCTGTTGTCTAGGTCAGGCGAGTATCTCAACACCAGGGGCATCATATATTGCTGATTCAACGTTACCCAGATCATCATCAACTGTGTTTTCGTTATTTTGAATATTCGAATAAATTGTTATATCAATCGAATTAAAGATTTATCACATGGCGCGTTGTGATAACTAGGTCCGTAATGCACAGGAGGTAATTATTAATCGGATATACCATATTTATTATACTACATTTACCAATCAGGAATGAAATATCTATTTTGAAATTGGCATCATTTTTGGAAGGTCGTTGATTTCTGCACCAATTCGTTTAATAATTTTATTACAGAGCATTATTGTTAAAATTAAAACATTGTTTTATTTGAAAAGTCATAAACGTTTGTGAAACTTAGAAAAAAATTAAATATCTACTGTATATATAAATTATCCTAAATTCTTTATTACTTTATATATTTCATATTCTTCTAACAGCTGGACATAAACATTCTTATTTTTAAGGTTCAAATTATTTTCATAAGTATTCCTGTCGATATAAAAACAATAAGACTCATTATTATTATCAATACTGTTGCGCATGTCTAGATCATAAAAATCTATTGTTATTTCATTAAATCTTATATTGTTAAAAATTTCTTCAATAATTTTTTCATTATGATGTATTGCATTTTGAGGTTTTTTGACCTTACTCAATATTGAATTATTTAATTGATTTTGATCAATCTTAAAAATAAAACTTTTATCAGTTTCAATAGAATATCTTTCATTTGAGGATTTTTCTTTTAAATTCCAACAAACTGGATTATATCCCCCAATCAATTCTCCTGTATTTTTAATTTTCATGATAACAACTGTTTGTTCAATGTTGTAACAATTCTCTTCAAAAACTGATCTTGTAAAGCCATCTTGAGATCCACAAAGTTTTAATTCAAAATCATATGGTAAATTATCTGAATTATATAATTCATTTTTCCCATCAATCCAACTAGAAATCAAAGATTTTATTTTTAAGTTTAATAATCTTTTTCCTGTTCTTGGTCCTTTTTGAAGAAAAAATCTTGGTTGCTGATTAACACAAAGATAATATTGAAGAATTTCTTCATAAATTTCTTTACTAATTACTTCCATATAAGGTTTAATTTTTTTATAAAAATTCCTTGAAGTAATTTGATCGATCCTTAATAATGGGATAACATCTTCTAATATATTTTTTAACTCTTTAATGTCATCATTATTCCATTCAGAAATATCATTTTCATTTAAATTTCCAAATTGTCTCATTCCCCATTCAATAACACAATCCCAAATGTTAATTTCCTCTAATTCAAGGTCATCTCTTTCCAATAAAGAAATAAACATTGATTTTTCCATTATTGCAATATCATCAGATTTTAAAAATAATTCTGGACTATTATCAATTAGTTTCTTGCAATAACCTTGAAGCAAACTGAATGATTGGTACATTGATGACATTTTATGAATATGAATTAAATTTTTTTGAACCCATTCTTTTTTTTCAACAATTAAAAAATTTTGTAAATCTTCAATCAATTCATCAAAATTTAATTCATCACAAGCTTCAAGAAGGTCAAGAATTTCATTTTCTTTATGATTATCAAGATTAACAGTTCCGTTGTAAATATATCTTTTGAAAAGAAAAACAATATAATTAATAAATAATTCAATAAAAATTAAAAATTATTAATTAAAATTAAATTAACAATTAAAAACATACATTAAAAGAACTTCAAATACTTTTGGAGCAATATTTTTTTTCTCAAATAAAATAACTCCACTTTCAGATTTTTTTACCCAATTATTTGATAAAGCAACTTTAAAATATGAAGATCTTGCTTTCAAAATGTTGGAATGAGCTTTAAAGACCTTCACATTATCATCATTTCCAACATTGATTTCTACATAATAATTAGACTCATTCAACAAGTTTGTTAAATCATTTACAAGCTTGCTAATATGTTTTAATGGCAAATAATCTTTGTTGATAGCTGTGTTGAATAATAAGTTGATATTTTCTGAAGAAGAAAAGCTTATATTAGACATTTTTCAAGAATTTTTTTTATATTTTTTTATTTTTTTATTTTGTTTTATATAGAAAGAAGATCATTACTATTTTACAAATTTTGTAAGATCCAAAAAAAGGTTGAATCCGGTTTAACTCAACTTCTTTTGGTTAGTAGAAAGTCATTATGTACTACACAAAATGAAAATTTATTTCCAGTATTGATATATTTTCTGTACGAGATTATCGAATGCTGCGACAACCATTTTTTATTAAAGCAAAACTTCATTTTGAAGTAGTCACATGTATTGAAATAGACAACAAAATTTGGACCTTTAAACTCTTTATTTTTTTTTTTTTTGCAATTTAATATTCGGTTTAATAAACAGTTGATTCTTCCTCTCTGTTCCTTTATCCCATCCATTTTATACATCGTGGAACATCCTTCTTTATAACCGACAAAAGAATATGCCGAATTAAGCATCTGATTATATTAATATTAACACGAATTAAAAGACCCTATTTAATAAGTGATATATCAGTTTTACCAAATGATGGGAATTAAATAAAAGTATATCAATTGTTTTTCTTATAGATTTTTATAAAGTCTACCTACATATATCATTAAGAAATGAGAATACTATCATCGAATTACTATTATAATCCTCACCAATTACTCACTATTCTGTCTATGATATTTAAATGAAAAATAATTTCATAAATACAACTAGTGTTGATTGCCAAAACTATAGAGTGCGAAAGTCAAAAGGTTTTTCCATAAGTCGAAACTAGTTTTGACTTTTGACTTTTTGATTTAGTTTTGACATATAACTTTTAATTTTAGTTTTGACTTTCGCCTCTTCGAAACAGTCTTGGAAACCAACACTAAATACAACCAGATATTTTTTTCATATTTTCTAGAAAAAAATTGGTAGTAAATGCCAAATAAATTAGCTATTAAATGATAACATTATGAGTTAATCTTTATTATAAAACTCACAAATTGCCTTCCCAGAAGAAAATTTGTTCTTCCATTAATTTCTTGTGATATATTTTTATTTTGTCATATGGAGTTTGTTTAAAAGATTCAGGATAGTAAATCATATATACACATGCTGTGCATTTCGATATTTATTACACATTAAATTGGAATGTTTAATTGTTGCTATCTTAACCAAAAAAAAAACCCCAAATTATTTTTTTGCCACCTGACTATTACAATGAAGCATAACAGGAGATTCCAGCACCAACCATCTATTGATGATATACTTGATTCATTAAGAAGCTTTGTCTCGCTCGGCAAAAAAAAAATGCGAGCAATTATTATAAAAAGAACGAAATGAGATTGGAAAAGGAGAACGGAAAGATTTCTGATATTTTGCCATCAAAGAACATTCAAATGAATACATTTCTATATTGTTGGCAAAATCGACGTTGTTATATTTTATTGTTGGCGATTTTAAAGACAAATGAATTTGTTTGGCCGGAATAAATAAATTATAGTGATTGTAACGAATTCGGAATAAAAGTTTAGGCTGAAGTTTAAGATGAGGTTGAATTAGCTGCTGTAATATTTAATAGTTTTAAATCATTTATGAATTTTACAAATAATATTATATATGACTTACAAGTAACTGTTTCTCCTTTCTAATCATTATTTTTAGCAGTCCACTATTAAAACAAAATTTAACTGCCATTTTATTTCACTTTTCACGATGCTAATGATGAATCGATTATTTAAGATCAAAATCATGTGACATTTTTAAATAGACACTAAAGTTTTTCTTTGGAAATTTTATTTGCTATTCTAGTTTATTATTATTATGGTTGACTTTTATTAGATTTAACGGACAAAAATTGTAAATCGACTAATCCTTTTTCTTCATCCACCATTAAAAAACTAATAATGCAACATATTTGTATTTTGCCATAATAATGTAAATATTTTTAGACAAGAAGTTCAAAAATCGGAACCTTTCGAATCTGAAAAATGTTAGTCATATTATTTGAAAATAAATTCCCCCAATAACAAATCTTACTTACAATTACATATGGCTCCAGATTTACACTTTTCGCATAATTCCCTCTTATGTGGTTTATTATTATCATTTGTTATAGGACTTGGAGTCAATTTTTCGTAACTTAAAAGTTTTGTGGTTCTCTTGGCAGGATTTATTTTATCGCATCTTAAACAATCTTGATAAATTTGATCTTCTGCTTTCTTAAAATCTTTGGCATTAACATTTTTGTCAAACAAATCCAAAGCCACCCATGTGTATCCACTTTTCCACCCACGTCCACAACCTTTGCACCACCAATGACCAAAAACTTTTTTATATTTTATATTATTAACTGGGTTCGTATAAATTTGACGAGTACTTTCTATAATAAAACTGATATTATTTTTACTAAATAGTTTCCTCGATGTTAAAATTTTTATAAATTTAGAAGAGTGAATGTAAAATGACATTTTGTAACAAGAAATATTTGTGCAATTAAAATTTCTCATGAATAAACTTGTCATAAATCCCTTTTTATATAGTATTGGTAATCAAAATGTTTGGCTCGTCATGTAAATTAGATAAGTTGGTCATCATTTCTTATCAAGTACTTTAAACAATTGATTGCTTGCATCTGACTTATCAAGTTTACATGTGTATTACGCGTTACTTAATATTAACATTAATGCTAACATTAAAGTTTATTTACAAGATAAAAGGGAAACTTAAACTACTATGATTTAATTGGCTTAGATTAGTTGTTAATCTATTATTTTTTACTAAGTTTGTCGAGTATTTTATTATGTTTCACATTTAATTAAATAAAGAATCATTAATTTTTTTAACTTATAAAAGAATTATTAAATTTCCCACTTGCGTAACGAAAAAAAATATTCTGCCTTAGTACTAATAATGAATTGTTAATTTTTAAACAAAGAAAAAAAAAATTAATTTTTTTGCCTTCAGCGAAAATGAAAAACCAACTGATTTTACCTTCAGAGAAATTAAAAAAAAATTTTGATTGCAGTCTGCATGCAATAATTAAAAATTTTTCTCAAATAATAATGTATAGTTAAAAAAAAATAGTGACAGGAAAATTTTTATTTTGAAAAATAAAGTGAACCTTTACATATTTGATCTACAAGCACATTTTCTACAACAAAACAATTACTTTTGTTTTCAATTCAACATCCTTAATTTAATCCTTAACCCTTAATCCATTTAAAATCGAGCCGCATTTTTGCCTGAAGATCTACTTTGTTGATACTTTATTAACATAAAAAAACCATTAGCTAAAAATTTATTATACGTTAATTAAGAAAATATATAAATATAAAATAAAGGCGTGAAGAGTATCAAAAAAAAAAAAAACTGCAAAATCATGTCTTCCCATTCTTTTGTCCACATGTTTTATTAAAACTGTCTCTTTCATCAAAAACGTGGGGTAGGTAGAAGTGCTCTTTATAAATTAAAGCCCAACATCATTCAGGAAGGTTCAGTTTTTAACGATTATAACGTGAAAGTCACATTGGTTTATTTTGTAGATTGATATGTGTACAAGAACAATATAAAATATGCACGTAATAATAATTAAATGGTTTTTAAAAGGTTCGCAAAAAATTCTCAAGGTAGGAACCCCCGAGGTTGGGAATTTTTCAGATTTCCAAATAATTATTAACGATATAGAGACGGAGATATTCGTAACGTATCAAATAACAATAACAAATTTTTGTCGAACAATATCAATGTCTCAATCTTTCTGTCATCAGAAACAAACTCTATCTCACTTCAAAGGGACGTGGAGTGGAATATTTTGGGCAAAAAGGAAGACAATAAAAACAATAATTATAGCAAAAGCACCAACAATAAAGAAAGTGACGACGAACTCAAAAAAAAAAGGAAGAGAAAAAAATCGGCATCTTCTTCCTTGCCTTCGTCCTTGTTGTTTTGAAATTAATGGTGAGAGAGCATCAAAGAAATAATTTCCCCCTAAAATACTTTTCTCTTAACCGTTCACAGGACACAAAGGTTAACTCTACCGATGAGAATATATTTGCTGAGGGACAAGTGTATGTTGCGATGAGTCGAGCTCCCTTGGTTTTGACCATTACTTGTCAAAGGTTTTTAAAGTAGCATTAGTAATGCTGAAATGTCACAATATTTAAAAAGGCAGTAAAAAAAATATGTCTCTGGGTTCAAATTTGTGGTTTTGTGTTACTCGGAATTTGGCACCAATTTGAAATCTATTTGTTTGTTTCAGTTAACTTATAATTTCAGAAGAAATATATATGCTCTTAAAATTTTCTCACGAACAAACTTGCCATTAAACATAGCATTAGTAATCAAAAATGTTTGGCTTATTTTGATTTAATTCCAATTTAGTTATTCAAGTTTTATTTGTCGATTCATTTTGTTTCAGTTGACTTTTTGAACATATAGAAAAATTTTGTCATCGAAGTTGTCTTTTGCGAAATAGGTTGAGAGTTAATTGTGATCCGACGTACTGCTTATTTTCTAATTTATTGCTGAAATTAGATCATGTACATACTAATACCTTCTGTTGCCACTGAGGCTGACTTATACTTCTCAACACCTTTGTGCAACCAGCTTGGAGAAGTTACTTGAACTTCCAAAACTGATCAGTTTAAAACTGCCTTTTATTAAGCAATGTTCTGTATGGTTTTAGTATTTGATGAGGCAGTTAAACAATGGGTTGTAATACTGGTAGTTGTAGTGGAAGTAGAAGGAGATGTCAATATAATATGGAAATTTAACTTTTTAATATTTGAATAAATCATAAATCAGAAGAATGATAAGAAGGAAAACTTGATGCTTCTGATAGTTTTATGATATCCGAATGAGTAATCAAGGTAAAATAAGTAGCAACAGCGGCGGTTCAGTTATTACCAAAAGAAAATGCAAATATGACAATCAAATATGCATGTGAATTAATTAACTTTTTTAATAGTCCTGATTATAAATTACTATACTATTGGTTGTTGATGCTCATTTCATTATTGATGTTGATAATATTGGGACAGTAACGGTAGTATTGATAGCGTAATATACACAAATTAGGTCAAATTTTAATTTGATAAACTTGTAGCACACATTACATTTTTTTTTACTTGAAAAAGAAATATTATATGATATTATAATTAATGGTTATCATTTCTTAACTATTGATTGATAATCTATTACTATGATTTAATTGTAATGAAATTTTTTGCTGCTAAATTGCATGTACTACGTTATTTATTCTCCAACTATGATGTTTGCATTGACGATGTTGTTCTCATCAAACATTGAGTCGATTTAGAAATTTAATTGGTGAAGAAGAAGAAGAAGATGAGGACGAGATTAAAGATAAGAAATGACTGATAAATTATTGAGAATTACCTTTTTACAGATCATTAAAGAGTATTCATTGGAGAATTGGAATCTAATTATGATTACGGTGATAGTGATTTTGATGTTGATGAGTTTTGAATTCCAACTTTTAAATAAATATATATATAAAATTATTTACCTTATCCAAAATTATTCCGACTATCCAAAAATATTCGATTTTGCATATTTTTTGTCTAATGGTCCTACCACTTCGACCATCCCAAAAATCAAAATTGTTTAATTTAGACTTCATATATAGCTGTGACCTGGAACTCCAGGTTCAAGTAAACCCCAAAATCGAATCTCTCAAACCAGTTTAGAGAAAATTCTAAAACTTATCGAAACCTGAGCTTATCTGAAACCTAAACTCAATATAAATTTTATATTGGGTGTTAGTTCACTTAAATTGTAATGAAAAGAGAAACATGGTGTAACTGGAAGAATGTAAGATAACTGTAACGTTATCTATCCAGGTGTCACTATGCAATGAGTTACATTTTTGGGAAATTTGAATAAGAAACCAATAAAAAGTTATCAAGGACAAGTTATGCTCTTATTTAAAAGTTTCTAAATTTCTGAAGCAGATAAACCCATTCCACTATGAAAGATGATGAGGCTTGTTTAACGATTTGGTTTGATAAATTACAACTTCAGGCCTACTGTTACTTTTGGATACTAAACCAGCAGGTATCAAACCAGTTTTACGACTGTTAGGGTCCCTTTCGGGGATTAGCTGTATATTTTGCATATTTTATATATATGGGATATACTTGATATTTTAATTTGTATATCGATAAATTAATTTTTACATGATTAATATAATAGAATTACTTTAATCCGACTGCGGTTAAAGTCGAATTATGGACTTTCAGGTAGATCTTTTCCCGAAACTATTTTGAGAATTCGGGTGACAGCATTGATGCAGAAAACAAAATTATGCAGTAATAGTAATTGTTTTATTTATTATTGATTGTCGAAATCAAATCTTGTTCGTTAATGGATAATAGAATGTCTTTTGCAAAGTTTGATTGGCTAATTTGAATTTCATGCGCGTTAAAGTTAAGTTTACACAAGATTTTAAATAATCGTACAATATTATGTGATGTTTGTTTGGTATTGCATATAAATTATTGTAGTTACACAATGATGGTCACTTGTTATTGCTATTTAAGAACAGGATAATTTTATAGCTCCCTAAATTTTCCCACATTGAAAAATTCAATCCCGACTAATTATAAACGCAACGATCATTACAATACATTTTAACCATATTATTAATTTAATGGGAGACAACACTTACATTTCTAGTCTTGAACTTATGATCTCAACATGGCTTCTTGCTGTGAGCTTTGCACTAACTGCAGATTCATTCTCTCGAGTGGTAGTACGAAAAATCATTGGCAGACAATATTATTGGCTTCTTTATCCCGTAAATATCGCAATACTTATGTGCGAAGTAGTCTCACTTTTTCAAATTAGAGCAAGTTTAATATGTTCAAGTATCGCAACCCCTTCAACTCTTGATTGTGAGAAAACAGTAAGTTTTTCGAGGTGTCCTAATTATACGTCCGTATATTTGTATTACTGGACGTACGCTATTATACAACTTTTATATCTGATTTGCAAGCCGTGCTTGCTACATCTTGCGTATGTACGATGCGCTGCTGTCTTTAGACCGTTTAAAACACCCATATTTGTATTTATCCACCGCACCATCATTACATTACGCGTCTTGGAACTGGTTATTATGTCAGTATTTTTCATAATAGACGGCGTCAAATGCCAGGGGTTATATTGTGACTCACTATGTTCATTCCTAAGTAGTGGTTACTACATACGAGAGACACTGGTACCCTTCTTCCGCATTTATTACATTGTTTCCGAGTCTATATTTTATTGGAAATTATATAATAGGGTATTAGAAGTCAGAGAGGATGATCAAACTTTCCGAGTTCTTTTTCACCAGGCTGTTTTATTCACTATCGATATATTCCAACTCATAGCAATCTGCGTTTACCGATTAATAGGACTCGCGGTCATAGATTTGCCAACTCATATTTACGCTGAGCTTTTTAGTACGGCATTCACTATTTTTGTTATGACCAAGTTTGTGGATAAGCTTAACGGTCTGTTCAACCCTTCCAGGAGTAATAGCATGATTAGTAATCTGGTTGTTGAAATCAAGGAGTAATAATTATACTAGTGAAATTTAAATTAAGTGTTAGCTACATTTAAAAAAATTTTTTTTATATATTTTGTAAATTTAAATTATTTTTATTATTTTTATTATTTTTATTAAGCTTTAAAAATACAATTTACATCACATCCATGATTAATTTAAAAAATTATTTAATTATTTTTTAATTTAGTTTAAAAAAATTAAACATAAACATATGGCAAGAAAGCAAATAAAATAAAACGCATATACTCGTTGAGCAGAATCTTGTCCACACTCTTGTAAAGTTTTTAAGTCAAATTAATATAACTAGGTCGGTAAAAAATGTGTATTGAAGTTTCTTTCTCATACATGTAGATTAGTGTTTTATAATTATATATTTTAATTATGCCAGATTTGTTGCATGGCCCTTGGTGGTCTTACCCACCGCCGATTAATCAAATATTTTGGTAAACGGTCAAATTAATAAAATTAATATTAATATTAACACCCGGATAATCGGTCGAATCAAATTAAAATCTTTGTAACCGAATAATCGGTCTAATTAAATTAAAATCTAAACAACCGAATAATTATAATAGCAAATATCCGATGATCCGCTGATATCCGTATATGCACAAACAGAGGTTGACACCGTTAATCGTGTAATCGTAGTTAACCCGTTAATTTCACTGGTTAACCATCAACTGGTGTTACAAATTTTTTATTGTTGTTCATCTAACTAAAATACATATTAATATAGAATACAAATACCAAAATATCAATCTTTACTTTTTCTTTTGGGTGAGACTTGTGACTAGAGTTTTGATTAGTGATAGAAATTCTTATCATTATTATTATTTGAATTATCCGTAATACAACTCTATTTTAATACAACACAAATTTTAATATTATCTGTAATAGTAATAGTGATTGTATTCAACTCAACTTTAATACTAATTCAAATTATTCGTAATACAACTCAATTCAATTTTAATATCAATTCAAATTATTCGTTATTTATCATTCATTTTATTCTTAATTCAACTCAACCTTATTCATATTATTCGATCCGTTTGTTCGAATCATTCATTTTATTCGAATCATTCGTTTTATTCGTTTTATTCGTTTATTCGAATAAACCTTCAATGTAATATGAATGAATGCCAAATTCATAACGAATAAATTAAATAATTTTTATTCAGATGGAAAAAAATTTAAGTTACTATTATTATTATCACTACAAAGAAAACTGCAACCATTATTATTAATTGACTAAAGAAAAGAAATAACAATATCAATTACTCTTGCTACGGCTACTATCATTATCACTAAAATAGAACTGGTAAAAAAAAATTTTTTTTAATTGGATTGGATATTGCATATACTATCACTCACGGGTCGAAATTTTTGATTTTGACAAAGATAAATTTAGTTAAAATATTATTAAAATAACATATTTTTCTAAT
>CAJVPN010001879.1:0-11410 GCA_910592215.1 Entrophospora candida
TATTAACAAATTAATTTACATGAATAAATATAGTAATGGTGATTCTGAATATACTTAATAATAAGATTTGCACCAACCTGGCGTCAGCTGGCTTTCTGGATATTTGTTTGCAATATCTTCATGCAAACAATACAAACATAATGGTCTAAAACCAATAAAAATTAAATTCTAGTCATAAATTTCTAATTTTAATAAAAAACGTGCTTTGAACAAATCAACAAATTATTAACAGATTATGAAAGAGCAAGTTTGATAGTATTTCTTTCAATTATTAATAAACCGATTTATTTTTAGAAAATGTAACATAGATATAACAAGAAGTATCTTATGAATTCGTTTGAAAATCGCTATTTTATTCGTGTAACGTTTATATTGAATGACATTTGATCTGCAACGTCACACGAGCTAATGAACGGGTCTGATTCATTTCGTCGAAAATTATTTCGTCACAAAAAAAAACACCATTAAACAAATTTCTCCTCACACTTCCCACACTCCTCACATCTAACTCGTTCGGTCTCTGGTTCGAGGATGAAATAATTTTCGACGAAATGAACTTTCGATGGAACAAACTTTTGACGAAGTAAACGCGACCGCTCTTTTTCTGGACTAGGTACATTTTGAACTTTATTGATCGACATTATCAGTTTAAAAGTAAAAATTAGACCCGTGTAACGAATGGTCTTTTTAAACAGTTCATTATAATAAAGACAAGTTTCGTCATTAAGCTTCTAATGAATATTTTTTTATATCACAAGGAACTCTTTATGTAAAACTATGGCTATTCAAAAACGGTATCACATTTATACTTCAAAGAAAGATTTTCTTTTCAATTTTGCTATAAATGTCTTGAAAATTGGTGAGAAGATGTAAAATAATTTAAGCGGGTAATGCTTTATGTGGGTATGTATTACTGAAGTTTAGAGAATATAATAAAATGAAAAAATATCTTTAGATATAAATCGATTTATGTTTATTAGATTAGTTTTTGGTTTTTGGTTTTTATTAGATTACATATTCTTTTTTTTTTGTCACTTCGTTGAGTGTTCTTCCAGGAACAGATGTAGTCTGAAGTTCAGTTCACATGCTCATTGTCCTAAGAGACCTAGGGAATTGTTTATTGGTGGAAAATAATATTAAATTTAATTTATCGAAAAAACCACCACACCATTACACAACTATGCTGAATTTCATGAACTGGATTTTAAATTGGACAATACTTTGGACGGCAAGTATAATGGACTTAATATTGTCGCTACTTCAAAAACAATTTGAAGGCTCCGAAAATGTTTATCCCATGATCAAGTGGCTAAGATACTGAGTGTATATGGAATCAAATTAAAATTAATGACGAAATTGAAGCAAATGTTTTAAGTCCAAGCAATAAAAAAGGGAAATATTTTAAAAAAATTATTTTCTCGCTTTCCTTCTTTTAGAAAATTAGCATTGTTAAATGTAATTTCATTTTATAGATGGCCGCAAATCTAATCTATTTCATGGTTTCATTATTGTTACTATTGGTAATAATAGTATCTTCTTCTTCGTCTATACCATCCTCATCCATGTTTTATTTTTTCTTTTCCATTGACCCATTCATAGATTGCTTATATCATTTTCCTTTTAGGATTCGTTTTTCGTTGATGGAAATTTTTAATAGCAGAGGCGGCAACTCTTTTTCCTTCAAGTAATTTATGAATAAAAAACTTGGTCCTTTCATCAAGTAAGTGTTTGCAATCTTTCCATAGATGACAATTTTTTGTAAGCATTTTTTTTTTTTTACACCAACTAGCTTGCTTGAATTGCGTTCTTTGTAGGCTTTATATTTTTTCATCAATTTTTTTGTTCGTATTGTAGATCTGGTTTTTATAGGTTTGATAATATAACAAAAGACTGAATGATAGTCCAATTAACAAGTCTGCAAGAAAAATTTGTTTGTAAACGTAAACATTTTATTAAGTATTTGTAGTTTTATTTTAGTTACGCGTATCACGTGTAAATCTCTAAAAAGTAATGGATTTTTTTATTTCATTCTTTTCATTCTTTTCAACTTTCTCTAGTGTCAAATATGAATAGAAGAAAATCACACGAGATTCCTCCAAACTAGTAGCTTTGGTAATAATTTGGGCTTCTCATAAAAAATAATTTTGCCAATTAATAAAAATAGTTGGGCCCATAAAAAATTAATTCTCGCACAAACTGTTTCGGCAATTTTGGCTAAGAGATGTAGTTTCAACCGAAAACCTTATAACGAACTTGAATTACTTGTTTCGGTAAACTCGCTTAACAAGAGCTGATGCCATGATATGCTTCCTGGTTATATAATTTTTTGTTTGGAGATACATAAAAAGAAAAATAGAGACAGTTTTACTGTAAGTTTCTTTTTTAAAGGTTTTTTAACGAAAAAAATTACATGTATTATTGATAGTATGAAGCTAATGCTGTTGCGCGAGATGTCTTTATCGTTCATTATCTAACTGATGATCAACTAAAGGAACACCTTCATTGCAAGATTATTGAGAAGAATAGCAAATAATAATAAATATTATCTATTTTTATGAATATAAATTACAACCGGCAGCGACTTGCATGTCAGTATTTTAAATATTCTATTATTAAATAAAGAATTTTTTCTCTGTTCGTAAGTTTCACTATATTACACTTACACTGAATATTAATTTTTCCGTAATTTTTGCATAATATTATGGTGTTCAACATAAACTTACATAAGTAGTGTAATAATTAGATAGATTCGCATCAGAAAACTATGCAACAATAATTTAATTATTGCACAAACTGCTATTTTGTCATCAGGAAATTTATTAAGCTCACAAGTTTTACTATATGATGTTGTAACAAAATAAATACTGAATGCAATAATTTTTTGTATGATATTTATTAGAGAGCCCGATGTAAACTTACGTAAGTAGTGCAATAATTATGCAAATTCATGTCAGAAAAAGTTCACAATAGGCAATTTTATTAAATTGCATTTGGACATTCGTCCAGAATCTAAATTATAGTTGCAGTCCCAAATTCGAAAATTAACTCAAAAAATAAAAACCATCATCTTCACATATCATCAATTGACAGATTATCCTTATTTGTCCTCTATCTTTTCAATTACTATCCCAATTCCTAGATTCTATGGAACCCGTGAACATTTGATGCAGTACCGATGTCACATTCACCACTTATACACAACATCATGCGTGATAAAATTCGTCAATTGATGGATGGGTTAAGACCTGAATTCCCTCATACCTGTTCAAACATTTATGCCAACAATATTAGACAAACAATTAAAGCTGTTGAAAATGACTTTCCTGGAGGTATGAAATTATTTGCATATTTTATGATACCAGGATATTTATCAACTAGTTCATTACCTCCCATTCAACAAAAGGATCATCAAATGTAGAAAAAAATTTTTGATTTACAAGAAAGTATTAAAAGTTTAATAGCACACAACAACAAAGAATCGCTTAACAAAATAATAATAAAAGTCATTCAAATATCAATATTAATTGGAGACATACTTGAGCCATCCTGTGCATTTTTGCTCATGACTATAATAAAGTCAATTCAAAAAATAATAATTTGAAAGAAAATACAAAATAAACAAATTTCTAATGCTCAACAGAGTAATCAATTAAACAAAAATTATAAATAGCCTACCTCTTAATATTTAAACTATAGGACGATTTTAAAAAAAATCATTTATAATAGTCCAAGTATGAGAATAGAAAATGGCAAAGAATAGATAATTGAATTTAGAATTAATATTATTCATTGCCTTCAAGAAACCTGAGATAAAAATGCCAGGGGAAGTTGAAACTGATTTCTAAAGTACAAGAGCTCAAAGAGAAATTTTGTAATTGTAACAATAATTCTAACAAGTTTACTACACCTGAAAATACAACGAGGCCTTTTTAATATTAATATTACAATTATTTTGTTTTACCAACCCACTAAATTTGCATCCACCCACGTGATTATCTTGTGCAAGTGTTACATGTTCCACATTCCCCAGTAAAATATATGCGTGACTTCATTGATTAGTATTAGTATAAAAAAATTTTTTTTTTATTACTAAAAAGCAATTATTATGTTTTCCTTTTACAGTGGCAATTAAAATCATTAATTCTTTCTTTCTTATTTTAGCGAAGCCAAAAAATCAATACCAATAAATTTTATTTGTTCCAAAATTAAAAGTGAACTATTCCCAATTTATATTAGTCTTTTTTCATTCATTTAGATCAAAAATAAAAGAAAAAAGTATTGGTTCGAATTATTTGTAAAACAAATTATTTTAGAGAAGTCAAAGATCAATATCAAACAATCTACATTTTCAAATGACTTGATTAAAAAAAAATTTTTAACAATAAGGAAAATAAAAAATCAATTCGCTCATAGGATAGAAACCCTGAAATATTGAAAAGACAAGGGGCAGACAGGTCACGAAAAAAAGATGTTGAGATCTCTTGGAACAAATAAAAGACAATTTTTCATTATCATTAAACAAAGTAAATTGGCAGCAAATATCTAAGCTGTGTAAGGCGAGTGCTTAAAATCCTTTCTTTAATTTCTTAGCTGGCTATCATCCATCATCAATAAAAATTAGAAGAGTACTTTACCATATATTTAATCTCTGAAATATTTTTAAAAAAAATACCCTTGAATAAATAATAAGCACGCAATTTTGCAATTGAAAAAAAGTGTAAAACGAAATTGAAACTTCTTGCAAGGATTACCGATTCAAGAAAAATAACGTTGCACAAAAATGTTATTTTCATAAATGAAAAATTCATAAAAAAAAATTAGGGTAATTATGATTATAAATATAATATACGTTATACTTCTTTTTTAGAATCTATAAACAATATTGACTTGTGTTACACTTTCAATGTGTATCTAGAACTTCTCTGGCTGTGTATAGTTTATAAACCAATTTAGTCATGGATCGGGTCAATAAAGCAGAGGTTCAAAGAACAATTTGTTCGAAAGATTATTTGCCTTACTAGTTCAGGAAGGCGAGTAAATGAAAAGTAAATCTTTTAATAATTATTCCAAGTTTTAAAATTATTACCTCGAATTTTGTTGAAATAAAATTATCATCGTCTCGTGACGATCACATAATGCTATACTATTACTATTAGTATATAAAAATATTTACAATACTAGATTTGATGGTTGTACAAAATAAGTCATTTTAATAAAAGAAGAAAAGAATGAAAAAGAATCGAAAATTTATTTGTAACTTACATCTATACTAGTCGTTCCTATGAAAATGGTAAATCTGATAATTTCAAAGCATTTATTCTTCTAAAAAGTACGAGTAAAAAATATCACAAGAATATGCTTTACCTTGAGAATAAAAGTCATTTCTTGTGCATGGTTACCACATATTTGAGTTAATTTTCTTTTATCAACTAAGAGTTTTCCATCACAATCAACCCTAAAACGTAAAAATAATTTAGATTATTATTATGTGGGACGTTGATCGTCTTATCATCATTAATTCGTAAAACATATGGAACAAGGGATTTACATATTGCATCAAATTTTATATCAGATGATTGTTAAAAAACGCCAAAAAATATTTTTATTACATATGAAAAAAAGAAAAATATGTAGAAAGTTGCCATTCGAAGATTTTTTATGTCGATCGATTTTCCACTATGTTTTCAGTTGGAATACTGACTTCTGACAATGCTCTTTCTTTTTTAAATATACATCATAGTGGTTAATCCACCCACGAATAGTTTAGAGTTTTGGAACCTCGTTTTTATCAACTTGACCTTCTGTCATAACATCCAACTCTTCCAACATAGTTTCAACTGTATATCTTCTAGTTTTGTCAGCTTCTCCAACTAAAAAAAGCTTTTCTAATAAACTTGTAATATATTAATACATTTTAAATCTGTAACACAAATTGAAAAACAACGTTATTGTTTGACTAACTTTTATTCCTATTATATAGCTGGGATTTTTGTGTTGGTATAGACAACCAATTTGTCCGTAATGAATTTCTGATACAAGAATGTCACGAGATAATAAATTATAAGAATATTTTGTTTTTTTTTTTGTGTGTTTATTAATGATTAGAAAATTGCGAGGAAGTCGCCATTTACTAGCTCTGCGAATTAATATTTCTGTTATAATAACATTCTCTCATCTATACCCAAGTATTAATGATACTCACTCATTTACTTTATAATGAGACTCGATATTTGATACTTAATAGATATTATGAAAATAACTCTTCGTTTCTCTTTGTGAAGATTCATAAAAGTTATGTTTTATTGATTTGAACAAATTTATAATAATTTATAAACAATAAATTAACATTTGAAATAAAATGGCCTTTTTCATTTCTTACAAACTTTATTAAAGTAAAATTGAAAAATTTTTAATATCTCAATTTTCGTTATTATTGTTGTTAGTATTAGTATTAGGGCTGAGTGTGTAACCCATACTGAAATAGAAATCATAATGCCAGCAACTATTTGACACAGTACTTTTACTTTCCTTTCTTATTGGACATTTTATTTATTATTATTATTAACATAAAAATCGAAGAATTTACTTTTTTAAAATAAAAAATAATGACAAGCAAATTCATTTATACCAACATAATTTAATTGTTACTATTATTATTACTACTAGTAGTATTATTATTGAGATTGTTAATTATAAAATAATTATTTAATAATGGATTCGACGTGTTATCAGTAGTTTTGGCTTGTAGAAATTGTACGTAACGTGCCTCAACTTATAAATAAAAAAAATCAAATAAATTAATTTTAAAAAAAAAATTTAGTAAATATTAAATGTACAAACAAATATTGAAGATTTTGTTACTTTGTGGACGTCTGTATAATCTTTTTAGTCTTTGTTGGTTCATAATTTTTTTCTTTAAGAGTTTGTCCCGACAACAATTCTTTCTTACTTTGAGGCAGTTATCACAAGCTGCTTTGTCATCGCATTTAATGTGTTTAGCACTACATCGGACACATGCATTCTTGGAATATTTATATTCAGATCCGGCCATTTGTTTGAAAATAAAAAAAATTTTTTTTGATTTTTTAAAAAAATTTGGAAAACATCAAAGGATTTTTTTTTTGAATTTAAATACTTTATTTTTTCCCTTACTTTCTTTTTTTGATCATTTTTCTTTATTACAATCATTATAAAAGTTAGACTGAAATTAGATAAATATTTTTAAGTGAAAAAAAATCTTGATTATTCAATTTAATTTTGATTGGTGATAAATTTGCATCCTTTCTTTTGACAAATTTGGGAAAATATATTGGCATTATATACACGTGTGTTTTTTATAGAAAGGGACCAGGAAATTCTTATATTTCAAAATGTTGTTTTTGTCGTGCCTCTTTCGCCTCATGTGAAGGAAAAAGGACTGAACAGCATTCTGTCTATTATAACATTTGTAGTTCTCATGATACTGTCTTTTGCTTTTAATATGCGCTTCTATTTGAAGCAATCATGTTTAAAAGTTAGAATTTCATAAATCGTGTACATCATATATAATATATAAGTAAATAAACATTGTACTCGAATAATAATTAATCTGTGCGTGGAAAAATAAAAATGAAAATTCTATGAAAGTTCGTTCATTGGTCAATCCAACGATTGCATTCATTTTAATGTACGATTGCGTGCTTTCATATTTTGGGGTACCTAAATTACTTGTACGTCCTTGTGATTTAATGGGATAAATGAACGTATTTATTACAAACAAATAATCAGTCAAAATGGCAGATCAAGAAATCTGTTGGGAAACATTTCACTGAAATTGGTAGATAGCTTTGATAATAAACATCCTGGTATGAAATGTAATCATTGTGGTCAACCAACAATAGAGTTCAGATATAATTTCACATGTTGTACTAAATTTTTACTACCTGATACTAATGCAAAGTTCCAACATGTCTTACAAAATAATGAGATTAGTGAGAATGACGATAATCCACAAACAAAAAAAAATAACTAAAAATTTCTGATCAATATCTTCATAACCTTTTGACTAATGGTATAATGAAATTAGAATTAATTAAAGTTGGTAAATTTTTTACTAAATCATATGCTGCTGTGAAAATTTGAGAGTAGGAATGACTAATAATAGGATATCATTTAACTCTACCAACTCTATAAATAGATGTCAATTGGCAATTAAAATTTAAATATATATATATTTTTTAATGCTTTCAATTTTCAAGTAGGGATATTTCTCTTAAATACTTTAGTTTCTGGAAAATAAATCTCATTTGCTTAGTAATAATATTACATTGCATTGATCCAGTTAAAAAAGTGGTTGTTATGCTTGAGCATATAAGTGTCACTTTCCACTAGAGATTGGACTTGAAAATTTTATTTTTGATCGGTTAATCACTTGTTCAAATTGACTGATTAATCTAACCAAACCCACTATCAAACTCATTAAATCCGTCATCATTAATTGATTCAAATACTGTTGGCTCTCAAAGTCACGCTTCCAGACCTAAATTTACAAAGAGACAGTAAAAAAAATACTTTAAACAAGAAGGCAATGTTACTAATAAACGTACAAACTTAAAACCGAATGTTGTAAAAAATCCTGATTTTCTTAAAACAAAATATGGAATAAAGAATAGCTTTGATTCTATTTCATTTTAATAAAACAAATTTATAATCGAGTAAAAAAACTTTGACCGAGCCCAATCCCTAGTTTCCATAAGGTAAAAATGATTCTTTTCAAAGGCAATGTCGAATAGCATTTAATAAACATTAATTTGAGATGTACTTTCTTGGTTATTTTTTTCATTCACGATTTAGAGGTATAATATTATATAGCGTAAATTAACAATTAATACTGAAACCTAATTAAATAATATTCAATTTAGATAAAGAATTGCGTATCAATACTTTTTGAACAATACACCATAAAACAATTTGCATTTGGAGAGCTCTATGTAGTAGCGATACTTCTGCACAAATTTTAGACTATTCCTTAAAAATCAAACCATATTCACACTTTAAATTATTACCTCTTATCTAAGTTGCGGGTATGTTGCAACATTTGATGTTTGATTACGGAGGACAAGCTTACTAGTTAAAGATTAGTGGTATTTTATATAACTTATTGGACAATCTCAAGCGGCACGCTTGCAGTGCCAATTCCGTATTTTAAGACACAGAAAAGTTGCATTTTACTGTATCTATTCTGTATCTTTTATACATATGGTTTACTATTTGAATTCCATATAATGTACTATTATGTATTTAATGCCTTTTCCATATGTCATAGTACTGGGCTAACCAAAAACAACGACGGGAATAGAAGAGTTTTAGTACATTGTGATTGAGCAATTGTTATAATAATTAGCAATGAATAATTTAACAAGCAATTTTCAAAAATTTTGTCAATATTGACATTAATTTTATCCCCAATCACTTCATTCGGATGTTGTTGATTGTCATAAAAGAGACTTTGAACGTCGTTGTAGCAGTGAGACTATTGACGAAATCTGTGTTATCATTGCTTTATATAATAGTAATGAATTTCGAGGTTAAGACCGAAGCTAAAAAGTTACCAATGTCCATTATTATTACGTACAATATACGTGCGTGTTTTATTGAGAAATAAAAATTTCAAACGTTTCTAATAATGAAAATGTTAAAATAGTACACATGTATATTATTTGATGGATGAAATTTATTCGTGGTAATATTGTTAGAGTCGGATATGATATATGACGATCTCTGCAGGCTCACAATAGTAATAGTCTATTTTATTAAATTCGAGATTAATACAGAACTCAATTGACAGTTATCCATATTTGTTTCTTCAGTTACTATCTCCATTCTGAATTTTGAGGAATCAGTGAAGATTTGATGTCCCATCCACCATTTACGCATGTTACATATTGAACATGGTACTGAACTATGCACCCTGAGTATCTGTGCTGGAATTAATGTTGTTGTTTGACGAAATGTCACCAAAGTTGTAAACTATTACGTCTTTAAAGGCTAATAAAGTATAAAAGCTCACAAAAAAAGCTTATAAATATATATTCCAGGGTCTTTTTTTTTATATTTTTTTTGTGTATCCTAACCTCTCCTTTGTTTCATCAGTTGTTCCCAATACATGATCGGGTAGACAAATCATCAATTAAGAATTCGGTAGGTCAACTAATTTTAATTTACGCAAAAGCTTTTTATAATTATTATTATAATCCCATTTTTATCCTTATTGTAGTGATCAACAAAAAATTTCATTAAGGATAACTTCGGGTCCTCGTAGAGGAAAATAATAAAAAACATTGTCTTTATTTTCTTTGTTTAAAGCACTTTGATAAAAGCAACAAGTATAGTTAGTGCCTTGGTAAAAGATAATTGTGAAGCTTTGGTAAAAAGACACGTTTATTTGCTTTAATGAGCAGTTAAGCAAAGTTAAGACTAACGTTGGTTAACTAGTGAGTGTTGACAACGATTAATAACGTAATTTGCTTTAGTGAGTAAACAAAGGTTGGGACTCTCAGATTCGTCTAGATGCAGTAATCGAGAACCAATTAAAGTCATAAACTAATTAATTGACAAGAGTCGCCCAAAAGTTATGCTATAACTTTTAATTAACCGAAATGATACCTCGCAATATCGCCACCATTTAACAAGAATCAAAAAACTGTAAAACATTATTATAAAATAGAAAGATAAATGGTGGAAATTAAATTAGTCATTCATTAATTCCTAATGTTACTAGAATCTAATGTCTATTAACAATATCATTGGCATTAGTAATAATTAATGGATAGTAATTTCCAATTGATTAATAATGAAATTTTTACCCACCTTTGAATCAAGACTATTTAACGAACTATCATTACTTGTGTAAATTTTTAAGATTTTAGATTTAGCAATCTCTTCACCTAATATTCTACTTGCATGATAGGCATCTAGGTTCTTGTTGCGAAGCTCTACCACTACCACTGTTACTAGTAGTATCACCAACATTATCATTTTTAATGATTTCGTTATGTTTATTTCTAGCAAAATCACAAAACTCTCTATTAGTTGGTCTTTTTGATGGATCCACATTCCAACACCTCTTCATCATTTGCGCATAACGCATCAGGAATTTCGAGTAGTATTGGTGGTTGTAAACCTTCACATATATCAAAATTAAATTATGATCATGAGCTCTATCATCAAATGGTGGATGTCCTGCAAATATTTCCTACATTAGCATCCCAGCACTATAGATATCATATTCTTTTGTGTTCTTTTTGCCCCAAGTACGGTGCAGATCATCTATAATCATTAATTGCTTATAGTAGCAATTGGTCAACTTCAAAATACTAAAACAAAAAAAAATTATATCATTTTAAAAAATTTAACCGATAAGTTTTATTGT
>CAJVPN010001880.1:0-11399 GCA_910592215.1 Entrophospora candida
TGACTTGGCCAATTTTTCAAAATTTTTACTTTTTTGTTTCAATCCAATTTTTGACGATTTTTGCTTTGACATTTTTTTTTTTTAATTTTATCAAAAATTTAAGCAATTTTTTACAAAAAAACTTGTATAAAAAACATATGACGTAATTTTTCAGAATCTAGTCTTTCATATATCACGATTTCAGGTGTGGTTATTATGTAAGTTTCTGAGAATCTGTTTTTTTTTTTGGCAAACTACGATTTTTCAGAAGATTTTTGGTCGAACTTTTTAGTTTTTTAACTGTTATTCTCCCAAACATTACAAAAATTTGAAATTTTGCATACATATTCTTGAGAACTTTAATCACGATTTGATGAAATTTATTTGTGTTTTATTATGTACGTTTTTGCGTAATCAATTGCTTTGTGGTGACCGAAACTTTTGTCCAGGGAGTGTATTTCTGCACAGTTGACAAATTTAGGATGCCTGAAATTTTGGGATCGAACCGTTCGGAACTTTATACTTAACCATTATAGGGCTTCTATTAACAATCCAAAATTCTTTTTCGAATTATTCGTAATACAGTTGATCTTTAATTAATATTAATTAAAAAATTTAATTCGCTTTATTCGAATTATTTGTTTTATTTGGATTATTTGTTTTTTTTTATTTGAATTATTCGTTTTGTTCATGTTATTTGTTTTATTTGTTTCATTCATTATTGGAATCTTGGGTTTGTTCATTCATTTTATTAGATTATTTGGAATCATTGGTTGTTCATTACTTAAATATTCAAACAACAAGGTTTAATATTGATTTTATTATTATAAAAATTGAAATTAAAAATGAAACTAATAAGGAAAGAATGAATCAAGATTCATGTTTCTTTTAATAAATAGCAATCTTTTCGGTGGGCTTGGATTTAAACTGGACCTTAATTATTTGTTTATCCGAATTAATTTCCTTATTCGCCTTATTCGAATAAACTTTCAATGTAATTCGAATACTCAAATTCATAACGAATAAAGTGAATAATTCGAATAAACCTTATTCGAATAGAAACCCTATGTGTAGTCCGAAATTTCAAAATGTAGATCTTTCCAATTTAAGTAATTATTTTTTTATGTTATGCAAAGTGCAAAAAAAATTTTGTACATACAGTCAAAGCTCTCTATAACGAACCTCCAAAAACCCGAACTGCTCTCAATAATGAACTAAGGTGTTGGTCCCGATTTTTTGTTAATTAATTTTGCTCTGTATAATTAAATTCTTTATTCTATATAACGAACTGCTTTTGAAAAATCATATGACAAATTTAAATATAAAATGGCGCTCTCTATACCGAACACAAAAAAATTTATCATTATTGACATCAAAAAAATTTTTTTCCCATCAATACTGCAATAAAAAAAAAAATTATTATTATTATTATTTGATACAAAGTATATTATACCGATTTCTTTCTTCAACTATAACGAAAACAAAATTAATATTAACATTATACAAGCGATAAGAATACAATTGTTTATTAATTGATTGTTTACACACTACGTCTCTTTTGTTAAATCATTAATGAAAATAAAGAAAATAAATTAAAATACCAATTTTTGTTAAATATATAAAATATACGTATGCATTTTTTTTTTTTAAAAATATATTTTAAAATTCAACCAAATGTCAACTAAAAGAATAACTACTTTGACAGCTTTACAAAAGAAAGAGTTATGTTTGTTGAAACAAAGGGATCTAACGTTGAACTTGCAGATATTTATAATGTTGGAAAATCTACAGTAACTGAGATTTTAAAAGAAAGAGATTAATGTGCAATTTTCATAATTATATTACGATCACATGACTATAAACGTGATGATTGATCGACACTTTCTTTATTATTATATATAGTGAACGCTCTCTATAACGAACCCCCTGTCCCGAGAATTTTTGTTCGTTATAGAGAGAGCTTTGACTGTATTCTAAATTCAATTGAAGCCATATTTTTCACAACATAATAATAAAAAAGATCAACGATCGATTTTGTCACGAATGTCCACTATGCTCAAATTCACATAGACTTCATTTTCACGCACAACAGTTCTAAATAATTCAATTATGAAAAAGTAACCTGGTATGTGGCGTATCACGAATAACTTTACAATGTTTGAATTTTCGCCATTTGCTCTAAATAAGTCGCCTTTATGATACTAATAAATCCGAGTATGAAACTTGTGCATATGACATTCAAAAAATAACATTGTTGTGCCAAGATCTCATTGAATCTCAAAAAAAAGTGTTTATTATATTAATAAGTTCAAATGAACATTACACACAATAGTAACAGGCTATTTATAGAGAGTGATATAAAAAAAAATATTTATACAGTTTCTTTAAAGATTATCAGGACGAACCCATTCACTTTTAAGTCGTTCTCTCAAATCTTTTCTCAAAATTTTGCCGGAAGCGCTTTTAGGTATCTTATCAATAATGTAGACACCACCGCGTAGTCGCATATGGTGAGCAACTTTTTCAGCCACGTAATCTTGAATGGATTTTTTAATTTGTTGGTGATCACTGGCGGCTGGATTTGCTAGTTCGACATAAGCAACTGGTAATTCTGTAGCGTCTTGTTCTGAATAAATGCCAACTACACCTGCATCGGAAATTATAGGGTTGGAAAGTAGAACTGATTCAAGTTCTGCAGGTGCAACTTGATGGCCCTAAAAAAATTTGAGGTGATGATGAAAGGAAAAAGGGGATGAGGAAATCAATTGATTAAAATTTATTTTAATTAACAAGTAAAAAAAAGAAAGATTGCAGACCTTATACTTGATAAGTTCTTTTACACGATCAACCAAGAAAACATTCCCTTTTTACAACAATAATAATAAACATGTCAATTAAAAATAAAAGAAAATATTTTACATGACATTATATGATAAATAACAATTTACCATTTTCATCAATATAACCAAGATCTCCAGTATGAAAAAATCCATCTTTATCCATACATTCTTTAGTGGCTTTTTCATTATTAAGATAACCCTATTTTTTGGAGGTTTTAGTCAAAGTAAATTAATTAACAATATTCATATATATATATATGTATATGATTGGTACCTTCATGACGTTTGGACCACGAACACACATTTCACCTTCTTCATTAACTCCAAGTTCTATCAAAAAAATTAATTATTTAGTTTTGAAGAATTAAATTAAATTATTGTTATTACTTCTTATTTACCTTTTCCATTTTCATCAATAAATTTTATCTCAACATTTGCTACAATAATTCCAGATGACCCTAAAAAAGAAAATATTATTATTTATTTCTTTTTTTTTGATGAAATAATTCAAAACATAATTTTTTATATTACCAACTACAATATCATCAGTTTTACCCAATGTAAGCACTGGTGTAGTTTCAGTAAGTCCATAACCTTGCTTAAGAGGTATTTTCTTGAATCTGTTGTTGTAAATCTCACTCAACTCTTTGCTCAATGGAGCAGCACCGCTTACAATAAATTTTAAACTTGATAAATCATATTTGTCAACAACTGGGTTTTTAACCAGTTGAAGCAAAATTGGCGGAACTATATATCCAAGATTTATTTTATAATCTTGTATTGTTTGACAAAATGAATTTATATCAAATTTTGATAAAATTATTGCTGTCGCTCCCTATTATTTATAATAAAAAAGTTTCATGAGAAGGAAGTTTTTTTAAAGAAACAAAAAATTTTATTGAAAACTTACACTATAAGTTACTTGATGCAGAGTAATGTTCAATGCATATATATGAAAAAGTGGCTATAAAGAAATAAGATAAAATATCATCATCAAACTCATAATCACGATTATGATAAATCATGAATCACAATCATCGTAATTATTATTATCCAATCTCACCAATATTCCCAAGAAGACAAGATCAGGAGTGAATCCCTCGAAATGATAAACTTGTTCAAGATTAGCAATCATATTATAATGTGTGGTCTCAACACCTTTTTGTCTGCCAGTTGTACCAGAACTATAACACAAATAGGCAGTAGTTGATTTGACTTTTTCTTCGGTTGTATAATGAATAATTGCTGAATCATCATCATCCTTGTATAAGCTGGTGAATGGTTTAATGCCATTTTCAATGTCTTCCTTTTCATCAAATACAAAGATCCTGGAGGTTGGTATTTTTACATTTTTTGCAGCTTCCAATACAACAGGTAATAGTAATGGATGTGCAATGATGACTGATGCTCTGGAGTCGGATAATTGATGTGTTAATTCATGAGCTTTATAACCAGAATTAGCTAATGTAACAATTCCACCTGAAAAAAAAAAAAAATTTTTGCAAAAAATTGAAAATTTTTTTGTGGACAATAAATAAACTAGTTATTGATTAATCAATTAATTACCAGATGCAATGGCTCCAAATAACGCAATAGGATAATGTATGTGATTCAGAGAAACAATTGCCAAAACTTCTCCAGGTTTAAATCCAATTGATTTTAATCCACTGGCAACCTTTCGAGTATAACTTTTAAATTCACCAAAAGTGATTTTTTCGTTAGTCAACCCATCAATGAAAATTGGTTTAGTATCAGGAATGGAATTAGGATTACTGGTCACATGATGATAAATATCAACATATGGGATTTTTAGATCAGGGAGTTTAGATTTAAATATAACCATATTTTTGTTGTTGTTTTAGATTTGTTAAATTTTGTATATATATATATTTATTTTTAAAAAAAAAAAAAAAAAAAACTGATAATATTGACATTATATATTAATATATTAAATTTTCCTAGAATCTAGAATGTAAGCGGAGAAAAAAACCGGTTTTTCCATAATAAGGATGACAATAACGGATCTCGCTTTAAAATTTACAGTGTTTATTATTATTAAGTTATATTATATATGTGTGTGTGTGTGTGTGTACACACATGTATATATATATCTATTAATACTACTAATAATATACAAAAAAAAAAAGAATATTCTATTTATAATATTAATTAATTACAATGATAATTATAATATGGTAATAACAATAATATTATATTAATACGCAGACGTCTCATTAACGGAATCTAAAGATTCAATTGAAGAAGATGAAAGAGTTCTTTGGTGATGTCGATTATGTTGATGTAGATGAATATTGATTGTATTTTGTGATAAAGATGATGTTGTTGTTGTTGTTGGAGCATGTAATAAATCATTACCATAGCTATTTTTGTAACTATTATTAATTTTGTTAATATCAACATTACTATTATTGTTATTAATGTTATAATTGATCAGTGTGGTTGAACTAGATCTATTATGAGATGATTTATTGATTATTGGAGGATGTAATATGGTAATCATTGAAGGCGATGAAGAAGAAGAATAGTGGTGTTGTTGTTGTTGTTGTGATTGTTGTGATTTAATTGATTCTTTTAGTTGACTTTTTCGTAGTTTTTGTTGTTTTAATCGAGATTTTTGTTGTTTGTCAAGTAGGAAACTACGTACAAACCATTTCATAAATTTACTCTTACTTAGTATTGGTGATGATGATTTTTGTAGTGGTGTTAGTGGTGTTATTGGTGGTAATGTTAATGATGAATTTCTAAAAGTTCTATTAAGGTTGGTGTTAGGTGGTGCAATTGAAATTTCAGTTAATATTGGTGATGATTGGGGTTGAATTTTATTATTATTAAAATTATTATTAATGTTGTTGTTAATGTTGTCATTATTATTAGTGATATTATCAATACTATTAAAAGATGCAGCTGTCGTTGCAGTTGCTGGTGTATTTGACGGAAATCTAAATTCTGATGGTGACAATGGTGGGCTATTTAAAGAAACAGTTGCTTTGCTATTATCGTCGTCGAACGGCTTCATAAAGCCATAACTATCCACCAAGACTCTTTTATACCTTCTAAAACCATTATGTAAAGCTGGATCGAATACGAATGCAAAGAAATTAAAAATTCCAGGAGAACATGTTCCAATAATTGACCAAAAAACTATAGCCGGAGGCTCGGGTCGACTTTTTTTGTGCACTGAAGCATAAATAAGTTCCACCAAGATACCGCTTACATTGAGCAAAGGTATTAACGCATAAAGAGAAATACGACTAACCAATTTTAACAATAATAATTTTTTGTGTCTGGCTTTTACTGATAAGGTTTTATTGCTTTTTGAAGATTGTATGACTTCTGCCAATTGACGATGTTCAAAGATCAATTTACACACCACAATCATCAAAACCGTCGTACAATAAATCATTGATATTGTTATTGGAATGAAAAATGTTAAAATTGACCACCATCTTGTTGCCTCGGAATAACCTTCTCTGTATAAACAATAAGTGGAATCAATGTCAAAGCCAAATCTATTATAGACTAGCGGTGGTATGTTTATAATTAATGCTGTTAGAAACGCTACCGGAACATACCATCTATCTGAAAATCTTGAAACTTTTCTTCTGTGAAGAAAAACAACCTGCAATCACCAAGAAAATAAATTTTTTTGCTATTAATAATTTGTAATAATACTAAAAAATCAATATATTTACGCTAACAATAATTCTAATTACCTGTAGATTGAATGCAATCATAACAGTTAGAAGTAAATATAACTGAGGGAAAAAACTCATTCCAAATCCAATAGCAGTGCATAATGTACCATCTACAGGAATCCATAGCGTGTATGCCAACACAGTTCCACCATTTAACATATCCACAAAGGAAATCATTGCAGTCAACCTCAATGATACACGATCGACCAACTTTCTATCATAAAGCCACATAATGGTCATGATAAATAATACCAAGAAACCACATGAAATACTCATAATGCTTAGATAAATATTTAATTTGTCGTAAGTTGCTTTTAATTGAAGATGTTCAATGTCCTGTGTAAACTCTGGATTCACACCGTAATCTACGTAAGGGGCATTCGGATCAGTGTTTGGGTCATAACTAGTATCATTACTCATTATGAATAATAAATATGAGTAACTAAATTATTTCTTCTTTTTCTTCTTTTCATAAACAAAAAAAAAAAATAAATATAATTGATATTATTTTACGATTATATTTATATGATGACAAAATAATGATTATGATGATAAAATTTAAAGTATAATTGAAGTGTTTTGACCCGCAATAAGGTGAAGAAAGAAGAAAGAGAAGAAAGGGGAATCGGAGGGAAAAAAAGAATGTGTTGTATTTATAGTAAAATTTTTTTTTGCAATTACTTCTTCTTTTTAATTTTATTAAAGCTTGTTTACTAAAAAAGAAAAAAGAAAAAGTTTGCGAAAAAAAACAAAAAACCAAAAAATAAAATAAAAATCTTGATGCGGTTTTTTTTCATATTATAATGGTTTTTATTTATACATCTTGTTATATTATTCTAGTTCACACATTGTTGATTTTATACAATAACAATTGAAAAATAATATTAATATATTTATTTAAATTGACCTAAATAATCGACATTTATGTATTATATTAAATCTATCAAACTTTTTTGGCAAACAATGAGGGGGGTTCTTTCTTTTACCGATTTGGAATCTACAGTTAGAAGTTACACAAACTTAAAAAAACCTCATTTTTTGGTGACATTGTTTGGATCAATATTACAATATATATTGTATGCGGTTTAAAAATATAATATGTTCTCATATAAATGAGTTTTTTTATCGACAACAGCAAAACTAAAAAAATAGACACACATTTAAAATTAAATGCATAAAATAATCATTTGTCCTAATTTATTGATTAGCCGATCATGCGCAAATTGTTATTTTATTTATTTAAAACTATTACTTTATTTGGGAATCGTTAGTTCAATGGTGCATTGATATGATAAAAAAGAGAGATATAATGAAAAAATTCTATCCTACCAATCAAGTTGTACTGTAACTAACAACAACACAACTGATGTTGTAGATAGGTAGAATGAAAAAGTAAAATAAGGCAATTAGAATGAAGTAAAGTTGTGTTGTCATTTAGATGAGATAATGCAAATCATAATGTCACTACCCGGGTGTTTAAGAAATTAATCAAAATTCCCTGTTATAAGGTGTGAAATGATCGTAACAGAGATTGGTTTACGGGATATGATCGGTTTACGAATGTTTCAATATTATCCAGTTATAACATTTACAATATGCAATTTTTCGTAAAACAATGTTAATATTTGTGATATCTTATTAAAAAAACCTTGGCATTCACAGTATCAATCATGCTATTCATAGCTAATCTTTTTTTATCATTTAATTTTAAAATTAATATTACAAAAATCGTCAACCTTATCAGATAAATCGAACCCGCCCAATTAAGTTTATAATGATGTGAAACCTCAATAAAGAAAATTCATTGCCTATGTTTAATGAACAATAGCAATATTAAGTGTCAACACAACAATGATACGAACAAAAAACGGTTATTTATATCATTATTCTTCATTTTACTCATCAATAAATAAATAAATAATTTATAGAGTGGTTTCTATTATTTTCCTAGAAAAGAACTTAGAAGGTCAAAACTAGGTATCAATTGGTGGAAAATTAATTAGTATAAATAAGAATCAAAAAGAAAAATATTTCGTGGAAGGACTTTTTGGTTAATTACTGCGGGTTAATATACGTGTGTATCACGAAATCCTATCTATGGTATTGAGGATTATGTGTATATATAAGGACATGGATTTGATGTATAAAACAATAAATTTTAATATATATCATCGCATATTGATTTGAACCATCTTTGTTAGGTTAATCCAAAATGGTGGATAGTTACAATTCGTATGGTGTATAGTATTATTATATTAGAAATCCAATTGCATCGAGAAAGGGAAATAGGAATTTAATATAGACATTGTAAATGAATCATCTAATGAATGTACCTGAAAATAACATTCATATTAATATAGAGAATACAGATATTGAAAACGATTTAATTAATATATACTGAAAACGATGATGCCTTAAATAAAGTAAAATATAGGCATCAATGTAATCCATTATGACTTGTCAATTTAAAAGAACAAAAAAGACCAATCACAAATCACATATTTGTATAAATATTAAAAAAACAATTTTGCCGAATCTTATTTGCCTAGAAAAGTTAGAGCTAACCAACTATATGATCAATCTTTTTTTAATATATGCATTTATGTTTTGTTAAAAAAAAAATCCGTATATTTGTCATCGGAATTTCCAGTACTATTACTAATCATTAAAATGTTGACTAAAGGTAATTTTTTACCAAGGGTTATTTTGATGATTAGTCAAAGTACAAATCCTAGACGGAAGTAAAATCTTTTTTTTTTTATCTAATCTAATATTTAATTTGACATAGATTGCTTTACACCCATCAATTCTAGATAAAAAAGTAATTGCCATTGTGATTAGAGTGTGTATAGCATATGAACTATATCTGAATACCTCATATCACCATCCCTATCGATGAAAGCATATTAAGCATACTTAGAATTAAGCAGAGCAAGTTCTTTAAAAAATGTTTTGTTTGAATATGAGAGATTGGAGAAAGTTAATCATGATGGATTGGAACTTTAATGTAAAATGTACTTTTTAGTTAAAAAAAAAACATACTAGACGAAATAAAATGAAGAATCTTTATATATTTATTTCAATTGTGACAACCAATTTGTTGACTTCATTGTTCAAAATATGCTTTTGAGCGTCAAATTTATTTGTTCAATAATTCGTTGTTCATTCATGCATACCAGATCCTGTTTTTTGTTACGATTGGTTTATTTTGATTCAAGATTAAGTAAAACAACATCACTATCCTGGCGAATGGCATTATATCACTCAAGTCTCGAGGGTCACATATATCTTAGCCTTTTTCTTGCGAAATTGATGGCTAGAATAAACTAATTATAAAATATTTTTATCTAATTATAATATTATTAACAAATTATTACATCGCTTACTGTTCCTGATTATATATTAACGATCATAAATTCAAATTATTTGTATCCGCTTCCTTGATAAAATAAATTGAGAGAGATCATTTGCAATAATCATTATCATTGTAGAATCGTTCTTGAACAATTAACTAACAATTGAAACCATTTTGTGGTAATCTGGTCAATCAAATTTCTTTTCGATGCCATCCATAATTTGTTGACCGTTGTTGGTTTAACTGCTGCTTTAGTTGCTCCCAGTATACCTTAAGCAATTGTGCTATAATTGAGGCAGTGTTAAAGGTCTACTCATAAATACTTGTCTCTCAGTATATAAAGTCAAACTTACTGCCTTCATGCCCTATTTTTGTCAACATTCATAATTGAAGCTTTTGTTGATAATTAATTATATAGAAACGAAGTTTATTCAGATATGAATAACTTAAAGAGACAATGCGAACTTTAAATATTCATCATGACATGATAATTGCGAAAACATGAATTCATCTTCAATTGGTAAGACCTGGTGTAAACAGTTCTAGTAGCTTTACATAAATAAATTTTCAGCTGCGAATGAAAGGTAGAGATGTTTTTATTTTAGTACATTCTTTAAAAAGACAATTCTTTAAAAAATAGATATTTGGGGAGCGGTAAGCGAAAATACAGGCGACGAAGTTCTTGACAATGAACAACGATTGAAAAGAATCAGGAGTTCAATAACAATGAGGTAAGCCTGTCTATCTAGAACTTCGAATCGGTTATAATAAATTTGTTATCGTTGTTTTTTTTAAATAATTTAATAAATTCTTCTTGAAGTTGATTGTATTGTCATGTCCAGACGATTGAAACTAATTAATCATTTAAAGTTCAAAATCAAGGGATCTGAAAATAATGAGGATGATGAAAATGGATGGTATATATAAAGTTTTAACTGAATTCAATCTGAAAGAGGTGATTTTCGGTTTAATTTCGATTTTTCAAGAGCACTAGAAAAGATGATGCAGACTTGAGCCAAAATTGAATTACAAGTCCTTTTTATTCCAGCCTAGAGCACTCATCCATACTGCATTCAAATAATAAGATTTGCAAAAAATACCATAAAAAGGAATGTTGTGTCAAATAAAAAATTTATTTTTTTTAAATAAATATTATAAAGTTAAAATGTCCTTCAATAACATATATAAATTATTAACACAAGACAGAAAAGAATTAGTACTTAATATTCATAATGAAATGAGTGGTATTGCTTATTCTGCTTTTCCAACTGTTTCTGTGCTTAAAAAAAAAAAAAGTTATTTTTTACAATTAGTCAAAGAAAACAATGAACTATTAGAAAATGAAAAGGAATTTTGTAGAGAAAGGTTTATTTATGGTTTCGAATTAAAAAATACGACTAATAAATGGGGTGAACCAAGAGAATGCAATAAGTGTAAAACAACAAGATACTCTGATAAATATTGTGAAAAGTGTATTAGTCTACACTTACAGAGCCTTTTCAGTACTTG
>CAJVPN010001881.1:0-11397 GCA_910592215.1 Entrophospora candida
TGTGATATTAAACAAACACTATTGATCCCCGAAATCCTTTGTAATACCAATGTTCACTTTGTCTGGTTTTGTTGCAGCATGCCCCATATAAGGGGGTCTGCTGCAACCCTTAGGTAACACAAAGTACATTCATTCAACAAAAAAATAATAAATAAGACTCTCTAACACAAGAAGGATCTCATTTTTCTGACCTTCCCTCGATTGTAAAATTTTAACAAACACAAAAAAGATAAGACAGTCAGAACAACTTGCTTGACAATTGATATATATATAATAAATAATTATTGTAAGGTCACAATAAAATATATAAACTACGAATTTTTTCCCCTCCAAAAGAATGAAATGTAAAATTAAAAAGATGAAAATTTCATTTATTTAAAAGTTTTTCTATTATTTTTTATTCATTACAAGTTTCAGAAAAAAAATGGAACAAACTCCTAGCTCAACGCAGGACGATATAAATTCACCTAATTCTAATTCAACGATAAGTTACTTCGGATCTTCGCAATTCACACCATCACTTTCAACAACCAATACAACTACGTACCGATGTCCTAGTTTGACCACTTTTCTTCATCAACTCAACTTATCACAATATCATCATTTATTTGCGGAAGCAGGTGTAGGAGAAAATGATTTAGAACAATTGATTGGATTTGATGAAGCAGAACTAAAAGAAGTCATGTCGGCCATATCTATGAAACCTTTTCATTCAGCAGCTTTTAAGAAAGGTGTTAGAGAATTAAGGCAAACTCTTGCTACAGGTAGTTTTCAAGAAAATATTATATTTATATATATATATTTATATAGTAAATAAAAAATTTTTCCGGGAACAGCTAATGTTTATCATCATAATGTTCCGTTGACCTTTTCGAATATTCCGCCACTTTCACCACTTCAAACATCTATGTCAGTTGTAAGTTATAATAATATATACAATAAAATAATATTATTAAAGTTTTTTTTTTTTTTATATAATTAATTTCACCAAATAAAAATTTATAAAGGTAGAGTCAGTTAATTCACGACGAAAATTAATTAAGATAGCACCAGCAGCAGATAACTCATCAAAATCATTAATCAGAATGACACAACCCACCACTACTACCACTACTACCAACAACAACAACAACAAAAACAAAAACAACAACAACAACAGCAACAACAACACAGTCAATCTAAATTCTATAAATAATGATGACTCATCAACTAGTGAAACAAAATTCATTCATAATAACACACAACTTCAAGACATCCAAGAATCATCTACAACAACAACCTTTGTTCAATCTACACATTCACCGTCATCAGCATCGTCGCCGCCGCCGCCACATCTACAGCAACATCTACAACGGATTCAAAACATTTCAACAAACGCCCTTAATGTTACACCAGGAACAAATATGCCAGATATTATTAATGCACAAAGTTCAAAAGATGTCATTATACATCATGCAACAATTTATGGTAAGAATAGTAGAAGACAGTTGACAACATATGAGCAAGCGATAAATCAAGCAGCAATTGATTTGGCACTCTCAGACCCTGCGTTAGTAGCTAACAAAGGTGCATTATTTGAAAGGGCAAAAGCCAAACTTTTACTTGAAGGTTATAATTATAAACGTGGACAATCTCGTTCAAAATTAAATCCTAACGCACCTAAACCTGGTGTTCGAGCATCCAAATCAACAATTCGTGAGAAAAGGAACGCACATGCTGCAATAACAAGTGAAAATAGACAAATTAACATAGCAGAACTTGAACGTAAATTAAAAATCAAAGAAACACAGCTTGATCTTGCACAAGAAATTAGAGGTGCAAAAACACAACAAGGAGATCAGTTGGGATTGGAAAAGGCACAATTATCATTGGAAGAGATTGAGCAAGAAAGAAATGAAATTGCTAAAGAATTGTCCGTTTTAAAAAATAAAGAGCGTAAACATCAATGGTACGAACAAAAGAAAAAGGAAAAAATGGATTCTAAATTTAGCGAAAATGTTGAAACTAATGTTATAGAAGACAATAAGATTAGTACTACCACTGCTAATACTAATAATACTACTAATAATAATCTTGGCAATAATAATACTAGCGAGTGATGGTATCTGTGATGATGATGGTTATGTGATATAGATAGATAATCGTAATGATGACAATGTGATGATTATGATGACAATGTGGTGATTGTAATGTGATATTGTTAATTACCCTTTTATTAATTATTATTCTAATATTATTATATCTTGAATTTAATTTACAAATATTTTCCTTTCTTTCTATGTACACAATTATTCCTGATTATTTATAACAAAAAAAAAACTTTTTTATAATAGTGAGGTCAAAACATTATCATTTTTTTCTTGCATATCTATCATATATTGTTTTCTTTTCTGTAGCGAAATACCATTAATTCTTGGTATTATTATTAAAAAATTTTTTTTGTGAAAAAAATTTTTCATAAAATCTTGTTAATAATTTTCATTAAAATATATAAATATAAAATAAATAAATTATTTTTTTAAAAAAAATAAAATAAAAAAAAAATTGTTCAATAAAAGTAATAGTGATGGCAAGTAATAATAATGATGGTGGTGGTGATGGTAGTGTATATATATATATATTTTTAAAAGCATATGCATACATGCCTTGGTGAACTTAAATTTTATGGTTCCAATTTTATATGTATTTTTTGATGTCTTTTAACTTGATCAGAGCGCGAAAACTTTTTTTGACATTTATTAACTGGACATTTAAATGGTCTTTCACCTGTATGCACACGCATCTGAGAAATCAAACATAAATATAAAAAATTAATTTTTTCAACAAAGAACAAAATAATAAAAATAAAAATTACTATGATGATTCATACATGTTTTGTTAAATTTGAAGATTCAGCAAACTTTTTAGAACATCCATTATATTTACATTTAAATGGTCTTTCCCCTAATAATAATAAATAATTGAATTATTTATAATTTCATTTTCTTTCTTCAAAATTAATTAATTACCAGTATGAACCCTCATATGAATAGTTAAAGCTCCTGAAATGGAAAATTCGCGACCACATGCAGGCTCTGAACATTTAAATGGTTTTTCTCCCGTGTGAGTTCTCATGTGTTGTGTCATAATGTTACCCTCTGAGAACCGTTTTTTACAAATTGTACATTGGTATGGTTTATCACCTACACACATATATTATTGTTAATAATGATAATGATTGATAATAACAATAAATATATTAAAAAAAACATGTACCAGTATGTGTTTGAATATGTCTCATAACTTTTTGTCGTTGTGTGAAAGGACGACCATTACGATCACACTTTTCCCAAAAACAAATATATTGACTTCTACCTGATCCAATATGACCTTCACTGACATGACCCGTTAATTCTTCAAAAGAACCAAATCGTAAAGCACAACCCTGCCATTTACAACCATGTCTAAAACCCATTGCTTGTAAATGATCAGCACATAAATGTTTAATCAACTCATCACTTCCTTCTTTCTCCATGGAACATGATTCCCATCTGCAGGTATTACTTCTACTACGACCTGCTACATGTAGCTTTGAAAGATGAGGAATAAGTTCATCCAATGAATGAAACACTGCTGCACATGTTGCCCATAAACATTTCGCCTCGTCTAAATTTTCAATTTCTTGATCCATCATTTTTTTTTGTAAAAATTTATTATTATTATATTATTAATGAAACTTGTGTTACTGTCACATTGATATATATTGTTTCAAAATGAATCGTGTAACAAAACCGTTTTTAAAAGCTCATTCGTTTACAATAATACAATAAGGAAAATAATAAGCCAGCAGAATTACGCCATCAAAGTCTTTTAACAAATATTCTTTCATATCGAAAGGAACTCTAACAGAACTGGCCGCGTAACCTAAATGAGTAAGTACTTGGCTATTTAGTCATAAGTCAAGACAGTTATTACCAAATTAGGATTTTAACCCCTTTTAACGCTGTAGCCCTGTTCTCCAAGAAAGTTGCGGCATTCAAGATGGTATTTATATTAATATTAAGCTGTTGATTTTCTTTAACATATCACATATTGAACATTTGAACTACAACAGATTTCAGGGACCAAAATTTAGCGCAATTGTTGATAATAATAATAGTAAATATAGAAACATTATACACACCTCACCACCTCGCAATAATTAATTATTAAAAAATTTATAGGATAATTGGATGCAATATACATAATTATTATAAACGATTGTTTAATTTTAATATCACTAAAATTCATAATGCCAAGTTTATTAAAGATTCGGTTTATATTGGATCAATATTTATCGAATGTCAGTCCTTGACAGACCTTTTTCCGGAATTCTGTTGAAAGTTCAGCACTAATTTTTCTGATGAGTTTGATGTTGCTTTCCATATGAACCCTTACTCTAAACAAGTTTTCTATGAATCTTTGTAATTTATTTCCCGAGGTGCTTTTGTATGGAATTTCCATATCACAATATTTTCTGACCCTGACAATGTATATTTTCATCCTTTCACCTAGTGATTTTATATAAATATATGATATATAGCAAAAGTTTATCAAACATATATAATCAGTTAAAAAATATGCATTTCCATAACTTTGTAGTAAAAATATTCATCAGCATTTTAAAAAAATTATCCATCAATCCGAATATGATCGAATTTTTTATGGATATCCGGATAATTGTTGAATGTGAATATCATTCGGTGGATATCATAATAACCACCGATCAGAACCAGTAGAAGACGGAGTGTATGCAGAATCAAATGATTCTTCCAACATTCTGTATGCATTGCAAGCATATATTATTATTTGTATGAAATAATAGAAAGGAAAGGACCAAAAAAAAAAAAGAGTATAATGTTGCAAATAGTGTACCATTCTTTAATGATAAATAGATAAATGAAGCGGAAATTAATTTTATGTATAATCCAATATCTGTGCCGTGGGTTTTTTATCTAATTCTTCTTCCAATTCAAAGGAAAATCGAATCAGAGAATTGGAATTAGATTAATTAACGTCAAATAATCAACAGTCAGTCTTTCTCATTTGAAGAGAGTACAATTTACTTATTCAATTCTATTGATTTTCTTGCACTGCAATGATTCTCTAAAAAATAAACGAAATTTTAAGATATTCTCCTCTTCTTGTTCCTTTGTATATATGTCCCCTGTTGCATTTGAAAAAAATAAACGTTGATCAATAAACATTGCATGTATATCGATCGTGTATATATAGTACATGTAACTAGAATAACTCTCAAACCATCTTCTTCCAACAATCTTTTTTTTTTTGATGAAAATTTAGTCAATGAAACAAACACGTCAATTTAAATTTTTCTTGTACTATGCACAAAAATTGAATGAATTAGACATTCATTCATAACATGAAATATTATGTTTGGTGTGATTTTGAAGAAATGTTGTTTATTAATAATCACAGGTTCTTTTTATACAATGGCCTAAAAATCATATAAAAATCATAATGTGAAGCCAAAATTAAGTCTTTTACACATGGGTAATTGATTATACATCGTCATTATAAATGATTGGTGTGTTTTTGCATTGTTATTATTAATATTAAATAATTATAAGAAGCGTCAGAGTGAAAAAGTCAACACGGCTATCAGATTATCTCTCACATATGGAAAACTGTACATGCTTGGACAATTTGGAAATGTGAAACCATTTGATATGCAATATTTGATTATCGGATGGAAACTTGTAGTTAAACTATCAATCATTCTCTTGTTCCTTGAGTATAGTAGTATATAAGATATAAGGCTAAATTCACCAATCCCTGGTGATACAATGATGCAGTTAAATTTCGAGGAGGGGGTAGTGCTGCCCTGAGGTTTATTGGGAATTGCATCATTGTCAAGGAGATGGCTAAAGCTGGTGCTGGCATTTGGCCGTTTGGCTGACAAAAAATGGATTAATTATTTGTGAATCATTGCGCCCAAAGTCAATAGGATGACCCTTAAAAAGATTGGCTATTGGATCATGGATTACAGCTGATAATTTGTGAGAATCATTAATTTGAAAAATTTTTTTTTGCTACCTTGGCTGTTTTTGCTGGTAGTGTTGGCCAGTTAATGACCAAACATCAATGCTGTTAAAGCCGCTCACTTGTCCAATTCTCTTTTAACTGTGGGAAAAAATTCCATGGTGCACTTGCTGGTTTAGGGAGGCAACTTACTAAATCTGACACTTGTAATCAATTTGAAATTATATATTTTTAGAAACAATTTTAAGGAACTCTACAATTTATAATTATATACAATTAGGAAGCACACATGTACAACACAATATGCACAGCACACAATGTATACATACTAGTGGTTGTATCCGCTGAATGATATTCACCAATTATTCACCAATTATCCGGATGTTGAGTTTTATTGATTGACTAATTGCTCAAACACCCAGATAATCAATGGATACAACCACTAATACATACACAAAAAAAGGAGACTTGTCCACTAAAGTTTTTCCATCACCATTATCCTACTTGGAAAAAAAGCTCAGATTAAAACATCATGGATCTATTCTCCACCTTTCAGTGCACACTTGTGATCAGTCATTCATTTTTAAGGAAATAAAAATTACCACTCTGTCAGATTTTCTCTCATCTTTACTTGTGTATGTGGCTTTTCCAAAACTGGTTCCTTAAAAAGTTTGATTTCTGCATAGTCTTGGTATTATTATTACTACTTGGGTGATGATTTGTTAATTTTAAGAACAATAGTATCACATATATTGCATAACCATCATGAACATTGTAATAGACATACATAACAGTAGGATAAAAGTGTCATTCATGCACACAAGGAAAGGATTAGATAGCATATAATTAATTATACTTAAAAAAAAAATTGCCAGAGCAATTGCATGGAATCCAAGACTACACCAATTAAGCTTGCCCTCTGTAATCAAATATCAAATGTTGCAATGTTGCAACAACCAGCCTCTTTTGTTGCAACAAAGCTGTAATGTTACAACATACCTACAACTTTACATATTACATAAAAACTATACATAGTGTTGCAACATGATCATCATTATTATAAAACATTTGATACAGTCAGGCATCTTTAAAAAGTGACAAACATAGCTTGGTAATGTCTATTACCAAGATGGTTATCACATGTAAAATATTCCCAAGTTTGTTTCTGTTATCAATAGCAAAATTCATCTTTAATTATTATAAAAAAATATGAAAAGCAATGGTTTTAAAATGTATAAAACAACTGGGAAAAGAAATTGATATAACTAGTAAGTGATCTACTTTTTATTTGAATGTAACATTGTAAATTCTGACTTTCCAAATTACAACACCGTAATACTAATACCGTAATGTAAAAATTACAGGTGCCAACTTTAACTACACATTATTAATAATTATAAAACATTATGACCAATCGTCTTATCGACCCCTCAGACAAAAAATCTATTTTTAGTAACAATCCTTTAAAATTGGTTACACCAAGCCCTATATCTCTTCCTCTAGGATCCAATTTTTTTTTTCCAATTGTAATCCTTGTATAATAGATTAATATTAAGTAAGGAAACTCAAAATAAAAAAATCAGCTGAGAGGTTGATTTTCCTAGTCCAAATCCCCATGCAGGGCTGGAAATAGTACCTTAAAAATTCGGATTTTCCTTTAAAAAATTTTAACTTCTGAAAAAAAAAAAGAGTTGCCGGATATTTTTCCTTTTTATTTTTATTTTTATTTTTCCATCCACATAAATACATATATGTGTGTCATTGCTTCAATCTTTTAGAAAAGAACCATAATTTGTATCATTTGAATTTCCAGAAGAAAAGTATTGACTTTAATTTAAATCTTATTTCACTGCTATAAAATTATTAAATTTAAAAATATATACACTTTAAATATGAATTTGTTTTCCCTTATTCAAAAAAAGAAATTTTAAATAAATAATATAAAACAAGAAGAATTAGATAATTTGATTACTGAAATCCGGGATGAAGCATTTATAGATGAATCAAATATTGACGAATCAGATATAGAAGGTTCAGATGATTTGATAATTCAAGGCTCAGGTGATGATGATACTTCAAAAAAATCAAATAAAAAAGTGCATTTTAAAAATCAGGAAGAAGTTTTCAGCATGAATGGCTAAACATATATAAATGGTTAAAATATGATGCAGCAATCAGAGAATGTTTTGCACATTTTGTAAAGCACATGGGAAAAAAAATCAATTTGCAGGAAAAGGTGACAAATAAATATACAGTAATTAATTTTGCATTTGCAATTATTAATTTACTAATATTATAATGTTGTTATTTGGGATAAAATAATGTTTCAAAATCTACTGTTCTAGCAACTCGTACACTTTCAAACCAATATAATGGTTCTTTATTTATAGAAAGGCAAGAATAACCATGCAAGATTCTTCTAAAAAAGCCACTAATAATGGTAACAAACATATGATTAATATTTACTGAATGGCAAAAGAAAATATTCCAATTTCCAAACTTCCAAGTCTTATTTATATCTTAAAACTTATAGAAATAGTGCACTCAATTCCATTTTTTAGTGTAGATTGTGAAAGAGATTTTAGCAAACGGAATATTATCAAAACAGATTTATGTAATGCAATGGAAAATGACACATTGCACTTATTAATGATGGTTGGTTTAGAAGGTACTGATTTATTTGGTTATGATTTTAATGATGCTCTTAGTAAATTTCTTCAAAGTAAAAACAGAAGAATAAAATAAAATAAAATTTAAAAAAATTTTCCTTTAAATTTTTCCGTTTTTTTTTTCAGACCCTCTGGTGCTATGTTACTAATTGTTGTTACATCATTTCTCAACGTTTCATTATCGGAATTTTGTACAACTATAAATTACAAAGTTAGGGAGTCTTTCGTTGCGGTATGCCTATATAACATATGAAGTATTTTGGTAAAAATCATGTTAACTTTACCCAAAATTTTATAATGACCAAATGACCAAGGCAAAATTTTTTTGAGTGTAACTATTACTGTAGGTGCACAAGATATTTATTTCTAAAATGAAATTAGTGAGGTTAGTTATTTAATACGCACACAATAATAAAATTATTATTTTCTTAATTGAATAAACAAAAGATTAATTTGATTTTTAGATTTTTAATGAAATTAAGTAATGAGACAGTTACTATAGAACTTAAAAATGGTACTATAGTACATGGAACAATTACAGGTAATATATATTCGATTAGATGGGATAAATAAAATTTATCCTTGGATCTCACCGCTTGTATATATTATTTATAATTCAGGTGTTGATATGAGTATGAACACACATCTTAAAACTGTTAAGATGACAGTAAAAAATAAAGATCCAGTTAATTTAGATTCTTTGAGTATTAGAGGCAATAATATTAGATATTTCATTTTACCTGATTCACTTCCATTAGATACATTGCTTATTGATGATAATCAAAAGGCTAAAGCTAAAAAAAAAGAAGGTTATTTAAAACATTCTTCATTGTGTTTTTTTGTATTTTTGTCAAATTTTTTTTTTTTAATCAATTAAATTCTTATTATCATTTTTTTATAATATAGTTGTTGGTGTTGGTCGTGGTCGCGGACGTGGCCGCAGTACTCGTGGTGGACGTGGTCGTGGTCGTTGAAAAAACTCATTTGGTGAAATATAGAGTCAATAAAACAACAACAACAATAAAGATTAAGCAATACATTATTATATCTTTATTAAATTTTAAATTTTATTAATTATTAAATAATTGAACCATCAAAGAAAACAACACTTGATTTTAAGGAAGAAGCTAATAATAATAATATTATTATTTTGTTGTTTTATATGAATGCATATCATAACCACACTATATTTTTTAGAAAAAAAATTTTTATTTGCCAAAGAAACAATCAAAAAAACAAACTAGTGTATATGAATATATATATATGTGTGTGTATACATAAAATAATTAGAATATTTATAACAACATGCAGATAGAAAAGACTACTAGCTGCTACTGATTAAGATTATTCATCATCATCATCATCAGAGTAATCACAAATTCAAAATAAGATGGATAAACATTTGTCATGTTATCATAATACCATCATCCATTTGACAATTGATAAAAATCAGCCATCACAAACATTCCAACCATATCATATTGTATTGTTTCAGATTCAAGGTGCGCATCAGGTTTAGAAGAAACAATTGGCTCTTCATATGTTCTAACTGTCATTTTGTAAAGCATAAATTCATCATTTTTATCATCCAAGGAATCGTTGGTATTACTTTGTGCTGTGTTAGTATTGACAATATTAGTAGCAATAAGTTAGATGACGAATTATCTTTCGTATAGCCTGTATTTTAACATCTTTCTTACCACTCATATTAGCATCTTTCTTATCTTTCTTTCTCGCCATCTTTCTCACCACCTATATTGATCTTATTACCTGTATTCACATCTTTCTTATCGCCTGTATTGGCATCTTTCTATTTGATTTATCTATAAAAATAGCTAGATAAACAAATCCTAACTACATATGTAAAAATCCCACTATTAATTGTAAAGTCTGTTTATTTTCGCAAAGCAATACTTCATTGGATTATCTTGTTGATCTAGAAACAAGATAAGAATTAAATACTTGGAAAAATTTATGAGTATCTTTAAATCTTTGTATTGCAGTTTCAATATGAAGTGTTAGTGATCTTGAACTGTTTAAAAAAAACTCCATTTCATTGAGAAAAAAAATTAAAGGGAGGAAATGTTCAAAATTTTAAATATGAGGCTGTCTCCAACAAAATTAACCTCATATGTCTTTTGATCAAATTTGTGTTTTTTATATAATACTATATTAATATCCTATAACATGTAGGTTGTGACTGGTGACCCGCTTGCTTAATATTTATAAAAAATGGAGAATCGTGTACCGGATACTTGTAAATATATTATAATTATAAATTTATCTATATATATACATAACCTATTTTTATTGTTACACACAATAAAATCGGCCAAAATTTCTTGTTTTCTAAATTTGAATAATATTTAAAAATTTGGGCAAATTTTTTTTTATGTGTAACAACAAATTTTTGTGCTTGAATATATACTAATATATACACAAAATGAGTTATTTATATATATACCATATCATTATCATCAACTTCTAATCAACTCTTTTTTTGTCAATCATTGTTAACATTGGACCATTGCAGATCGAGTGTCATTCAATATAAATGTTACACGAATAAAATATTGTCCACTTTGAAAAAAAATCTCCGTTTTTCATATACAGCTACTCTCTCTATAACAACCCTCTCTATAACGACCACTAAGTAAAATTTCTCTATAACAAACTTCCCTTTTGTCCCCGTTTCAATTTTTTATAA
>CAJVPN010001882.1:0-11392 GCA_910592215.1 Entrophospora candida
CTTAAAATTTAATACATGTATCTGAATAATTTAAATATAATAAAAATTATACCTAAATTATCAAGTAAAAAGCCAACAGACACAAACTACAGTATACTGATTACGAGTTTTGTTGAATCAAACAATGTCAAACTTCTGGTCTTATATGGAAACCCTGACATGGAATCTTTGATGTTTACCCCAATAGGAAAGGATACTATCATTTGTTTATTATTCGAATTGTCATCATTCATTTATTATTTGAATTGTTATCATTCATTTATTATTCAAATTACCATTATTCGTTTATTATTTGAATTGTATCATTTGTTTATTATTCAAATTACTGTCATTCATTTATTATTCAAATTGACATCATTCATTTATTATTCAAATTGTTATCATCATTTGTTTATTATTCAAATTGTTTATTTGAACTATGTTTATTTGTTTTATTCAAACTACTCAAATTATTCGAATTATTATTATTTGTTTATTTGTTTTATTTAAATTATCAATTAAATAATTTATTTTATTTGTTTATTTGTTTCATTTGAATTATTCATTTATTTGTCTTATTTGAATTATTGAATTATTGAATTATTCATTATTTATTTTATTCAAATAAATTTTCAATGTAATTCGATCACTCAAATTCATAGTGAGTAAAACAAATAATTTGAATAAACCCTTATTAAAATAGAAACTCTAATCAAGCAGTATAGTTGTATGTAGTGATTTTAATTTAGTTTTCCAGATTTGGTGGCTTGCAATATTTATTACAGTTTTATGACTTTAGGGTGTCAATGCTGAATTGTTGTAGTTCAGGTAAAATTTTAAGATAAATCTAAATATATTAATATTAATTATTTAATATATTTTTTGTGATACATATTTGTGGCTGAAAAAAAAAAAATTTTTTTTTGACAAATTATACAAAAACCACAATGGGAAACACTCTAAATAAAAATAAACATCATGACAATACTTCTACTGTCAAAAATGATGAATATTCTGATAAAAGAGAAGAAAAATATGGGGAATGTCCAACTTGCAATAGATATAATACTGATAGTTCATGGTGTCAATCATGTGATCCAAAGCTATTAACTGAAGGATGGACTAGTGGCAATGAAATATTAGATGAGTTGATTAAAAGTACACAACTTAAATCAACCAAGTATCATTATAGTAATCATCTTCAATGGATTCCTTATAATGCTTTAACAAATATTGAAAAGATGGGTGAGGGTGGGTTTGCAACTATATCCAAAGCTACTTGGTTAAATGGTTATAAAAGTATAGATTATCAAAATAATGAAAGAACTAGCAAGGATATGCTGGTGGCATTAAAAAAACTACATAATTCACAGAATATTTCTGATGAATTTCTTAATGAGGTAAATTATTTTTTTTTTTTATTAATTTTCAGATTTTTTAAATATTATTAAATATTTTATTTGTTATTTTAGCTCAAAAATTATGCAAAATCTTGTGATAAGGCTTATAGTTATGGATTAACGCAAGATCCAACTACAAAAGAATATATTTCTGTAATGCATTACATGGAAGATGGAAGTCTTCAAAATTATGATGATCAATATTCAAAGGAAAGAAATGAAAAATATGGGGAATGCCTAACCTGCAATAGATATAATACTAATAATTTATGGTGTCAATCATGTGATCCAAAGTTATTAACTGAAGGATGGACTAGTGGCAATGAAGAATTAGATGAGTTAATTAAAAATACACAACTTAAAGCAACAAGATATAATAATTATGATTATTTTCAATGGATTCCTTATAATGCTTTAATAAATATTGAAAAGATAGATAGGGGTGGGTTTGCAACTATATACAAAGCTACTTGGTTAAATGGAGAGAAAAGTATAGATTATCAAAATAAAAAAAGAACTAGCAAGGATAAGCTAGTGGCATTAAAAAAACTACATAATTCACAGAATATTTCTGATGAATTCCTTAATGAGGTAAATTATTTTATTTTTTTATTTATTTTCAGATTTTTAAATATTATTGATTATTACAATTGTAATTAAATATTTTATTTGTTATTTTAGTTCAAAAATTATGCAAATTTTCATGACAGAGGATTAATAATTCATATTTATGGATTAACACAAGATCCAATTACAAAAGAATATATATTTGTAATGGCATATGTGAAAGATGGAAGTCTTCAAAATTATTTAACTGAAAAATTTCAAATTTTAAAATGGGAAAACAAACTTGGAATTCTTTATGATATTATTAATGGTTTAAAAGATATTCATGGAAAAGAAATTATCCATCATGATCTTCATAGTGGTAACATTCTTCAAAAAGAAAAAAATGCAATTATTGCAGACTTAGGACTATCATGCTCAGCTAGTAAAATACCATCATCAAACAAAAATAATATATGTGGAGTACTACCATATATTGCACCAGAAGTTTTAAAAGGGAAACCATATACAAAAGCATCAGATGTATATAGTTTTGGAGTTCTGATGTCTGTAGTATCAACTGGCCAACAACCATTTAATAATTTGGCACATGATATAGATCTTGCAGTGAAAATATGTGAAGGTGCAAGACCTAGTTTCTCAAACAATACACCAAAATTATATATTGAACTAGCATTCAAATGCATGGATGCTAATCCATATAAACGTCCAACTGCTGAAGAAATTTTTAAGGTTATTAAAATTTGGTATTATAAAGATGAATTTGATAAAATAAAATTTTATCCTTCAACAATTGCCACAGTAATTCATCCAAATGCAGTTTATACTAGCAGATTATTAAAATTTACAAACCTCCCCCAACCTGTGAATTCCAATAAAGCAACAATCATTGGCAATAATAATGGTAATTATTAACATTCAATTATTAATTTTAAAGTTTAGTAACAATATTAACATTATTATGTAATAAATTATCATATTTATAGTTTCTCATTTAAGGGATTTAATATTTTAGATTAATTTGATTATTTATATTTAATAATGAATGATAAAGGTAATAACTTCTTTATCTCTGGATTTTTTTTTTTCATTTGAAATTTTGGATGTCAAATATCTACACTAAAATAAGGATTTGACAAAAAAACAAATGTATTATCTATTTTTTACCTTTTCAAATCAATATTTTCATCTCTTATAGCATTAACAGTTGAAGTGATGTATATCATATGATATATAATATAAATTTTTAAAATTTAATGCATGAATCTGAATAATTTAAATATAATAAAATTATACCTATATTATCAAATAAAAAACCCGTATCTAATCATTTCAACTTGTTAAACCACTATTGCAGTCAACTTCCAGAAGAGGTTCCCTGTCCTCAAGATTTGGTTGTCCCAAATGATTCTTTCCTCCAGATATACATAACAAAAACACAAACTATGGTAGACTGATTACAGGTTTTGTTGTTTTTTATTCGAATTGTTTATTCGTTTTATTTGAATTATCGAATTATTCACCAAATTATTCGAATAAACTTTCAATGTAATTCGATACTCAAATTCATAATAATAACATGTAAAACAATAATTCGAATAGAAACCCTAATCAAGCAGTTTAGTTTGAATATTGTTGGCTGTATGCCAGATTTGGCGACTGACTATGTAATAAATAACTCAGATTGCACGTTCACAATATTTATAGGCTGTAAATAATTACAGCATTACGGTTTTACGGTTTATGATTTTAACGACTTTAGGGTGTCATGTTGACCTGGTTTTAGTGGATTCTTTTTATGAAAATGAGTAAGATCCCGATATAAGATCTTTTATCGCATACACTAATTAATGAGTATAATATGACTCTTAGATGTCGGAACCGGTTAAATAGGTTAATTCGTAATTGTGAGAAAATTAATTAATAGCAAGAATCGGTTTTTAATTATAGAAATTTAAAATGACAAAACGCCCCACTTTAATTGTAAATCTTTGTTTTCGTAGTAGTAGGTAAGATGAAGCCACATTCACATTATCGGCTAAATGCAAGAGAATGGAGAGTAAAAGTGAGATATAACTAAATAGATTTGCTATCATCATAATTATCATATATTTGCCTTGGTGTCATTAACTCTATTATTATTATAGTTTATTGAAAGATAATATAACGGTTCATAATGAACAGATTTAAAGAAATTTTATTAAATCATACATTTTTTGTGAAATTTTATTTTTGACAAAAAAAATTTTTTTATAATTATAATTAATTATACTTAACCGGTTTTTTAACCAGTTAGGGATTTTTTGACAGTATAAACGCCAAGATATTCCTAACACATGATCTATAAACTCCTTCACGACAAAGATTATCTAAATATCAATGTGGGAGTGCATATGACCACAAATATTAATGTCCAATTTATAATCAACCACAACTGGTTTCTCTGCTGGGCTTTTCGGGTTCTTGATGAGAATTGGAATTGGAATTGGAAGAAAAAACTTATTTTTATTTAAAAACAAACCAATTTAAAAGTTTGATAAATTGAAATGGTTTTATATAATGCTTCATTTTTACCAATTGGCTCTTGAGTGATGATGGAATATGCTGTTGCCTAGAAACAAAAAATGTAAAATGTGTTGGAAAAAATACAAATAAAAAAAATCATATCAATGAAGCTTCGAACTAGTCTTCAAAAATCTAATTGTGCAACTATGCATTCAACGAATTCATTGTTTAAACATTATAACTTAGATCTTTATTGCAATCTTTTCCAAGAAAAAATAATTACCCATAAATTTTGGTTTATATTTCCCTGATGAAGTTAATTTATAGCATTCATTTTTTTAAAATTATTTTTAATTTAAATTTCATTGAATGTGGAAATTTAATAACACTATTTTAGGAAACTGTCTATCTATTTTAACCAATCAAAACTAAAGCTGTGTATCATCCAACTACATGAAAAAAAAAACTTGCAAGAAAAAAAAACTTCTCCAAAAACAATAATAATAAAAATAAAAATGGTTAATAAAGTTGAAACAGATGCATCACCGTCAACTGAAACTACAAGACCGATTGCAGCTGCTCGTAGTAGAGCAAGTCGTGGCGTAAAACGTAGTGGTGGTATAAATTCCGCTACTACACAACAAGCAACAACAACAATCCGTTCCTCACCAAGAACAACTCGTAAAACAATACATTATCCCAATAATATAGTCAATAAACATTTCGTTGATAGTGTGCCTATTTTAGAAATAACTGTTAGATTTGATGAAGATGAGTACGACATTTGGCGTCGACAAGACACTGATGAAGTCAATCTTTATTATTTATTACGAGTTAAATATCCAAAAGATGAGGATGAAGAAAAATGGGTACAAGAGCTTGAAAAATTGAAAAAAGAGATTGTCGAAATTAAAATTATTGAAAATGGATGGTTTGAAGGTGTTTGGTAAATATCTTTTTTCTTTTTTCCCCTTGGAAATGGCAAATATAAGTTATATATGTGTATATATATGTATTATGTTAGCAAAGAACCTTATGTTTGTTTGTTTACATCGGATCTGCACATTGAGTATTATTAGTAACTTAATTTATTATTTTTTTAAACTTTAAATTGTTAATAGGGTCCCACTTGAAGCAGGTAAAATATCTTTTTGAAAATAATTATATATTCTAATTAATATCACACAATTATCTAATTCCAATGATGCATCTTAAAAAATTTAATTGTTTATTGTTTATTTAGCAAAGGACATTGCATCGAAATATGGAATTTATGAATATGTAGCAGCCTTATTGGAATCTGAGAATAGTTGGTTCAACAACAACACAAAGAAATATACACGTTCAAAGGTGAATACTTATAATAATAAGAAATCATAATATTATTGTTCATAATAACAGTATTGTTATTGTTATTTACTAAATAATATTAATACTCTCTTGTTTATAAATAGAATGGGCGTGATAGTCTAAGAAGACATACTACTACAAATACTAATACTACACATAAAAGAAAAATGAATAATGAAGAATCTATAATTCCAGTCGCTAGTTCAAGTAAATCTAATAATAGTCTTACTGATGAAGATGAGAATGCTACTAATAGGAACAGAAGATCTTTAAGAATTAAATTAAGGTCAGAAGCAAAAATTCAATCATCTATCGAGAATCAAGAATCGTCATCAACAGTTCGAGGTGAATCTAGTAATCGTAAATCTAACAGCAACAATAACGATGACAACGAGAATGATGGATCAGCAGATTATTCGGAAGAAGTAACCCATAATGTAACAACAGCACTGAATGGTGACAAGGAAGAAATTAAAGAACTTAAGAGAAAATTGGATGATAGTGAAAATGCTTTAAATGATAACAATCAACCAATCAGTAAAAGAAGAGCAATTTGGGCAGGAATTGGTGCAACTATTGGTGCTGGTGTTGCTGCAATAACTCTTAATAGTACTGGAATCACCGAGACAGTTTTGAGTTATTTCAATTAAACTTATATGAAGAATTTGGTACAATATTTAGCGGATGATTGTTTATTATGAATTATCACGGCTAGGTTTTTTTTTGATGATAAATTTGATAAATTCTGAACAAATATATATATATATAATAATTACATTCATAATATTTTATTTTATTTTATTATTTTATTACTTTATTACTTTAGATATTAGTTTTTATTTTTAATTTTCAATTTATTTTATTTTATTTTATTTAATATTTTTTTTTAGAAATTCCCTTCCCTATATATACCTTTTTTTGACTTTATAGATGAGATTTTATTTTATTTTTTTCATAAAAATAATTAATTAGAAGAATTATTTACCCTTATTTATTTTGATTGTGTAGGTTATTATTATTAGTAGCGGTAATCAATCAAATTTTATCTATTAATCCATATTTTATTCCACATCATATTATTTCAATATTATTATTATATATATCATCAATTATTATTATCTTATTATAACCATTATTATAACCAAAGGAAAATAAATCTTAAATTTCTTCATATCATTTATTTTTTATGTTATTGACACAAAAAAATGTTAACCAGGAAATAACGCCAAGTAATATTATAATATAATGAAAAATATTCCTTGGAGACAGAATCAAATTTTTTTGAAATTTTGATATTACAATGATTTGATAATCTTGGTAAAATAATAAATTAATCATGATATAAAAAAAAAAATCCATAAAAAACCGTCTTTTAATTAGAAAAAAGTAACAATAACATGGCATCAACAGTTGTTGGTAGGTTCTTTCTATAAATCTGATAAATTTGATAAATTTAAACAGTTTAAAAATAAATTCTAATGAAAAATGTTTCAGAGGTCATTTCACCAACTACAAAGCAACAATCGCCACAAGTAGCGTCAGAAACTCAAATAGCAAAAGAATCAAACCGAATTCATGGTTTTATTGCCGGTGTTGCTTCTGGAGTTACTAAATTAACTGTTGGACATCCATTTGGTAAATATAAAGCAAAAGCAAGAATTACCCGACAATAATAACGTTAATTTTATTATTTATTTATTTTATTTGTATATAGATACAATTAAAGTTAGATTACAAACTACTGGAACTACCGGAAGATTTAAAGGACCGATTGATTGTTTAATATCTACATTACGAAAAGTAATTTTTTATTTTGTTCTTATTTCAAAGAATAAAAAAATTGGTTTTTTAAAAATGGTTTAATTTATATATCTGTAGGAAGGATTCCGAGCTCTATATAAAGGTGAAGGAATTTTTTAAAAAGAAATTATTTAGAAATGAGTTTGTTTGTTAAAAAGAATTTATGAAAGATTGCGTAAAAGGGATTTTTGCAAAAATTACTTGTTACTAAAATATAATGCCAATATTTGAACACTTTATGATTTTGAAATAATCACAATATTAAAGATATTTATTATCTGCTTAAAAATAACATTTAATATAGGCGCAACACCACCACTTATAGGATGGGTATTCTTAGACTCTATCATGTAAGTATTGAAAATAAAAGAGAAATCGAAAGTAATATTTTGATCAATTAAATCTTACTAAATGAATGAATTTGATTGATATAGGTTAGGATCACTTCATAATTATCGATTATTATTACAAGGAAATGATCCAAATGTTAAATTAAATGTTTTTCAACATTCGTTGGCAGGAGCAGGTGCATATTATATACACATATGCTTACATCTACATAAGCCATCTACATGCATGTATATATACTTATATAATACTTATACTTATATATATATAGGTGCTGGCATTACAGTAGCATTTTTTGCTACACCATTTGAACAAGTCAAGGTAAGCAGACTTTGAGAAAAAATATATTATATTTAAAAAAGCTAGAAACGATGATGATATTATAATTTTAAATTTTTAAGGCAAGATTACAAGTTCAATACGACAGTACAACAAGGACATATAATGGACCAATTGATTGCGTCAAAAAACTGGTTGGTATCATGTATAATGTTTTACTAATTTTACTAAATATCAGGCATTCAAAAAAATTTTATTTTTATATTTAAAAGGTAAAAAATAATGGTATAGTTGGATTGTGGAGAGGATTAAGTGGCAATTTACTTTTTAGAAGTTGGTTATCTGTATTTTGGGGTTCATACGAAGTAAGCCATTCATCTCATTATATATAAGAAAGTAAAAAGTTTAGAGAATGATTGCTATTTTTCTTCAAAAAAAAAATTAATTAATTTGTTTTTTTTTTAAAAAGCTTTATTCAATATGGTTACGTAAATTAAATTTAAATGAAGCAAGCATAAATTTTTTAGCAGGCGGTTTAAGTGCAAATACATTTTGGTTCATTTCAATGCCATGTGGTACTTATTACATATTATATATAATTTATAATATTATTTTATCAATATTGGTGACAATTTTTTTTTTTTTGTTAGATACTGTAAAAAATAGAATGATGGCCCAACCAGATATAAAGCCTCTTCAATTTCCAACATTGAGAGGCTGTATTTCACAGATATATAGAACAGGTTTGTAATAAAATTAAAGATGAATTTGATTTTAAAAAAATTAATTTGTATAGTTATTCTCTATTTTATATTTATAAATACATAATATACATATATTTATTTATACACAAATATTTTGTAGAAGGAATAAATGGATTTTATAGAGGTTTTATACCTTGCATATTAAGATCTTTTCCTGCAAATGCTTGTGCAATTGTAGCATTTGAATCAACAATGAGATTTTTAAAAAATAAAAATTTATAATAAACTTCTTTGGGAATTATACTATTGTCCTTGTATTATGCTTTATATTTTATATTGTAATTGTTATCATATCTGTTGTCATCATTTTCATTATTAATATTATTATTAGAAATTTCTTTTTCATAAACAAAATTTTGCAAGTTTCAAAATAAAAACCTCTTATTTAAATGGCATTGAATGAAACTTTTCTTTACAAGGTTCTTTTTTATTTCAGAAAGCTCCTTGTTTATACTTTTTCTATCAAAATTAACTGGTGCATTATTATACATTTTATTAACAATTTTATTTACAAATTTGTGATGATAATATATTAAATGGCATTTTTTTGCAATTTAAATTTATAGATTGGTTGGTATAAATGAATAAAAACAAAATTAAATTAATGAATAAATGAATAAAAACAAAATTAATCATCCATTATCAATCCTTTCCTTTTCCTTTATTATTATTATTACAGGTAAATTGTATATAATTATTGGTAATAAATAATGGATAGTAACTTCCAATTAATTAATAATGAAATTTTTTTTCAACATTTAAGAGAAATGAGTTAAAATCAAGATCATTTAATGAAGTCAATACTTGTATAACTTTTTAAGCCATTATATTTGGCAATTTCTTCATCTACTTGTATGATATGCATCTGGATGTGATTTGTGTATTTGTTGCAAATCACTACCATCATCATTATTAAAATCAATTTCAAGCTTCTTGAATAATCTTCTTATTAAACTATTATTGCTTTTCAAACTTTTATTTTAGCAAAATCTAAAAGCTCTTCACTAGTTGGTCTTTTTGATGAATCCACATCCAAACACCTCTGCATCATTTGTGCATAATCATTGGGCATTCCAGGTAATATTGGTGATCGTAAACCTTCACATATATCAAAAATTAAATGATGATTGTGAGATCTATCATTAAATGGCGGATTACCTACAAATATTTCTCACATTAACATCCCAACACTATAAATATCAGTCTTTTTGGCTTTAAGTAGCTCAGGTGCAACCATGATATAATTCCATAGATTTTATTTGATGATTTCAAAGATCAAAATTATTTCAATTTTGATGAAAGCAATACGATTTGGTATAATAACAGCAATAACAATATGATTTATCTTATATTTTATTTCTATTTTTTTTTTTTTAAAAAAAAAGAATAAATGATATAATTTTCTTATTGATAGTTACCAGCAATAAGTAATCATTATTGTTTTCAATTAAAAATTTTAGTTATACTCCCACCATGAGATAGATGATGCAACGGAAGTTGTTTTGGAATCATTTGAATCATTTGTATAATCACCAGAACAAATTTTGCGCATGATTTAATATTTCCGGTAAAGTTCTTTGTAAGGATGATTCGTTGAAGATGGAAGTATGTGTAACAGGGTTGGCAAATGTGCTCTCCATTGATGGTCTATTGGTGGTCCATTGGGTCAATTAATGTAACACTTTAGTATTTATTAATGGCAATGGACCAGTCCAAAATCCATCTGTTCTCAATGGACCAATCAATTTGCCAACCTGATGTGTAATGATGGTGAATCAATCGAATTTTGTATGTTCCAATTTTCACGTATAGCATGTTCTTCAACGGATTTTTCCATGTTAAATCCATCAGATAACAAGCGCCTTTTCCAAACTACCCCTATCAATGACATTTCTCCAATTTTATTGACCTATGCTGCCTTGCACATACTTGGTGTATCTAAATATCCCACTATGTGGGAAGCCAACTCAGGTGGTAAAATTCTGAGAAAATCTACCTTTATTTCATCTTCAATTGTTGTTATCCACCACCATCCTTAAAACACTTATCCATATATTTTTTCAGCATCTTCTTGTTTACTTCTTTTTTTGGTATTTTTTACAAATGACATGTTTGTAAAATAAAAAGAAGTTTGTGATTTGATCGACGCGTACACATTAATTATTGGTTTTTTTTTTTTGGGAGGACAGACGCGAATTGATTGTTTTTTTTTTTTGGAAAAACAGAGTCCAAGGTGACAAAACGTAATTGTTGTTGTTTGGTTTGGTTTAGTTTGGGAATACGTGTTAATATCTAACCAGCGTTACTTTTTTTTATTTGTATCGATATTTTTATTTTAGCTTATAAATATTTTAATTGGAATCAAAACGCGGAGCAGATCATTGCTGGGTAATTACAAGA
>CAJVPN010001883.1:0-11391 GCA_910592215.1 Entrophospora candida
TATGTGTCAATCACTTGATTTTGATAAGTGTAACCCCCTTAATGAATATTCATGAATATGATGATTGTGATCACTATCCTTGAGGGAGTGATCAATTATCATTACAGTCAGGGAGATTTCCAAAGATGGAATTTCTAAATACTGTAATGATCAACGTTCTAGAAATTTGATGGATTATATATGAAATGAATCATGTGATTTTTCAGCCAATAGAATAATTTTGATTTAAAGAAAAAAAATTTATCATTTTTTATTAATGACCAAACAATATAATTACACTTGTATCCTTTTGATTTATGAAAACAAAATAAAAATTTATTTCTCTCTAAGAGAGAGAGAGAGAGAGAGAGAGAGAGAAAGAAAGAAAGTGAGTGAGAAAGAGAGAAAGAGAAAGAGAAAGCAGATCAAGTCTCTGGGTTGACAAAAATGAGAATTGTATTTAATATGCGTGGTTAAATAATCTCTTCTATTTCTTTGTGAAGGTCTTTAACTTGCTGCAAAATCAACAATAATTCATCTTTCTTTTTCGTTGCTAATCCTTTGAACTGTGGGCAATTTGTTTCATTCAACAACTCAATCAATGATTGGATTATCAATATCAATTCCTTGTTTGACATTGAGCTTTCTGCTGTTTGCTTTTCTTCTTCATCAACAGTAACTGGAACAAGGTGAGTAATTCCAGATGATTTTGTTGAGCCTAGTAGTTTTTCTTTGATATAATCTGTTCTACGAGCTCAAGCTAAGGAGGTGAATGATTTCATTGCCTCACTTAATCTATTTCCCCATCCAAACTCTCAAAAATAAATTTAGATTTAATCGGATTTAAATAGTCTTTCTTCCTTAATTCTATACAAAAACGTTGTGCTTCCTTTTGAAAATCTGGACGTGAACAAGGACCTGTACTTTCTTGATCCCCATATCCAATTGTGGTGAACATTTTTTTTCAAAGCTGTACCTAAGAATCATATTAAAAAAATTACTCTGTAATAACAATAATTTACTACTAACCTTCATAAATTTAATGGAATTTCTAGCAGCAATCACCCAATGTTTATGTGTTGGAACAGGCAGTACAATTGCTTTTAGTGTTTTGTTTACCTCTTCAAGTATAGCATCTAAGCCCTGGTGTTGAGATATCCATCCAGACCTAGACACAATAGAATTTTGTTCAATGATCTGACAAACTTCAGGATGAAGATGTAATAGTTGCTCTTCATCAGCAACTTCAATTGATTGATAAATAGGATGTCTTCTTGCTGACCAAATTGGAGCAAAAATCCTTCGTACCGCTGCTTTAAGTAGAGGTTGGTTATATCTTATACTGGTGCAGTAATTGACTATAGCTTGTAGATACCAAAAGATATATATTTATTAGTATTTATTTTATTTTATATTCTTCAATTACTAATAATTTACCCGTTCAAATTTTAATTTATATAGTTCATCATTTTGATTCTTAGCCCAATCAAGATATCCTTCAACAGAAGCATCAGAAACTGTAGTAACATATGGCCATACCAATTCCATTAAAAAAAAGAGAAATTTATAAATAATAAACATAACAATAACTATTTAATGATTGATAAAATGTTTATTTTTGTAAAACTTGCTTTGCAAGCTTCATAGATCTTGACTTTAACACTTACTTCAATCACTCCTATACAAACTATTGAATAATTAATAAAAATGTTCGTTAGTATATTTTGCAATCTTCAAAGTTAATTAAATTCTGGTAAGTATTGAATTCACCAATAAACAGTTGTCCACACTTCTGTTCCAGCTTTCGAAAATTGTTGTATTTCTTGATATTTTCTGGATTTGCCATAAATACCTCATGGGCTTCTATTTCATTTTTTACAGCATTAGCATGTTTTACTTTCATGACTTCTTCCTGCTCATGTAACTGATCTCTTATAATGAATAATTCTGTTCTAAGGTTGAAAATTTGTAATTTTGAGTAAAGATTTATTAATAAGTGGAATCAATTCTTGAGGATAACTCAGGATCAATTTTTGAGAATAACATATCGTGTACCATTCACTTAAAAACCACTTCAAGCAGTCGTATGTAATTTCGTTACGACTTTGATAAAGTTTATTTCTGGCCTCTAATCTCCATAATTTGCCAACACGGGTTACTCTAACCAATGCTGTTGTAGGAAGGTATTTTCAAGAATTTCGGGAACTAGTGGGTTACTCATTTTTTATTATTATTAGTCGAATTAATTCAATTACAAATTTTGGTCAAGTATCCTACAAAGTATTGGTATGTTTAATTACGGATTTTGATCATGTGAAAATTTGGTACAAAGAGTGAGTCAAAGATGGTGCAAGTTCGTCCTTGTACCAAGAAAGTATTGTATTTGAGGTTCTGAAAGATAAATTAATGCATTTTGGATAGAAAAGTAGATTGGTACAAGGAGGCAAAGGAAAGAATCGAAAAAGTTATTTTTACAGGAGGAAAATATAATTTTATGAAAAAGCTCTTTGTACCATTGTACCAATAGTTGTATCGTATCGATTTTGATGTTATTTTAGTATTTTATTACGTTTTTGATATATTTGATATTTATTTTTGGTACAAATAGTGGTACAAAGATGGTGCTAATATGGTACTAAGAGATAATTGATATGTGAACTCTTGTGTATAGAGGAACGAAAATTTTTTATTTTCGTTTCCACTAGCCGAAGACGAATGTGTCTTGACGCAAATTTTCTGATAATCAAATGTTCATATCGAATTGTTTTCCAAATCGTCTGGGCATCGTTTTCCATCTCATCTTCAATGGTATGCTGCCTTAACATCATCTTATGATTATATATTAATTAGTAATGATTATACAAAAATTGAATACATCTAATCGTTTATTATAAAATCTTGTAATAACACAAGAGACAGACAAGTTCTGCTCCATCCCGCTTTGATTTCAACAGTACATTTTTTTATAAAATAAAAGACAAAACAAAAAAAAAATCGTGTACCTCTAATTGTCAATAAACAACACCTTGTCTTCTTTAGGAAAACCATATCAGACAACATTCACATTTCCTCATCTTGCTTGAACTTCTGTCTAAAAATAAACAAAAGAAAAAAACAAGATACACGAGGCTCTACGAAAGGGTGAGTGTTATCATTATTTTAAAAAGAATAGTGGTAGCAGTTATTGCAGTTTATTTAAAAAAAAAAGAATAGTGCGATTACTTTGACTTGTTGTCACTCCAGTTATTTGAGAATAATGGTAGTTTATATGTCCAGTTGCTGATAAGATTAAAATCACGTTTATTTTTTTTAGAACAAAAAGAACCCCCACTTGAAACGTTTCCATACAAATAAAATCATTTTATACAACACCAAAATAATAATTATTTTAGAATTTAAAAAATAAAATAAATACTTCAACAAGGACTATGAGTAGATTGTTGATAGATGGTAATATAATTAATTTATTTTGTCATAAAAGTTTTTATTAGAAATGGATATTTTATTTTTAAGAGGCTTTCGTGTTTAATCATAATATAAAAAAATCATAATCAAGTTTATTAGACGAAATTGAGAAAATATATAAATGCGGTAAATAATATTAATATTAAATTTGATATATTTTTTCCATAGAAACCAAATCAGGTGAAATCTATAAAACCCCGAGTACGATTAGGATTAATAATCAATTTTAATTGACAGTTATTCAGAACGTCAAAAGTTATAGCTGAAGATTTGTAATTGTTATTTTTAATTTACTAATATATAATTATAAATTATAAGTAAAATTCATTAACTGTCAACTTATTTGCGCGTGGTTTAATCAAAATTAGCTTATTGAAGTTTCATTTGAATTTTTTCAAGTCTAATTTCATTAAATAAAGCAAAATATATGGTATAATTTTTTAGCCGTTTAACAATGGTTTGTCAGTAAACTTAACAAGCACATCATGGTAATTATATTTTATGAATGTATGTGTATTTTCGTCAAAATTATAAAATGATTTTTTTTATATGTACATTGTGTAGGGAACCTTCTATGAAAGAAAAAATGAGAACAGAAAACTGAAATACCAGGAGAAACAAAACATCCAAATTTTGCTTTGTCGTAAAATCTGGAAAGTAAAAGATGTTAATATATAGCACTCCATGACATTGCCTTTTTTTAATAATTTTATGGTTTGTCACGCACAATTCCATAGAAAATTGATATTTGCCACGGAGTGCTATCTTTCCAGACTTTGTGGTAATAAATAATTTTGGTCATGCGGGTTCTCCTGATTTTGATGACCCTGATAAATATAATTATGACGAGTTGAAGCTATCACACCATTTAGAATCCTTCAATTTCATTTTTGGGAGAGAAAAGTATCTTCAAGTGATTTTATTTTCAGAAATCTAATAGTAAAGATGCTGATAATATAATTTCAGAATATGACACCAACATTTTAAAAATTACGAAGAAAGAAGCCCACAAAGGCACCCAAGGGTATAATCAAACCTCTTTAAAAAAAACAAAATTTGTCTCTGAATGAGTATATTATTGCTTAGCAATACTTTCAAATATTTAGATTCTATTTACTCACAGTAAAAGTTTTGAAAGGTGTAAAATTTTATTTGTATTTTTCTACTTTCTATCAAGCTTTGTACGTCCTTAACATTAATGTCAAAGACTTGGTATTTTCTGAATATAGGGTTGCATTATTTTTTTTTTTTTTTAATTGCAAGATAGTATTAGAAAACACAAGGAAAAATCAAAATGTAAATTTTTTTTTTTATTTTGATTTCTTATAAAGTTAATATGTTTGCAATAATAATAAAATGTTATTTTTTAATTATATTACGAGTATATTATTGTCAAGGGCTGAGAATGACCTGATGTATTTTAATGATGGTGGCCGAAATTATCCAAAATAATTTCGCCCACAGGAATTAGAAAATAGAAATTTTGTATTGTGATAAATAAAATGGACTCGTCGAAGTGCCATCCAAACATATGTCAGACATGTAACCTAGTCTCTCGTTATTAATATTTTTAATATTTTTATTAATTTATTTATTTCTTATAATAATTTTTAAACCAAAATTGTCTAAATGCCTAAACTATAGGTTGGTTTTAACCACGAATGTATTTTGAATATTCAAAAATGAATGAAAACATTAATTTTACTCGGCTTTTTTTTTCTTTTCATTAAATAATAAATTTTATTGTATTCATTAAGAAAAATAGTTTACATTAATTAGAGCTAACGCTAGCAATTTCAACTGCTGGTTTTTGTGATAAGAACTAAATCTAGATATCCATTGTTGGAGAGAAGGAATACTATTGTTGTTGGATTTTTTTTTGTTATAATGCTTTAATTAAATTTTATCAAAACTAAAAATCCAATTTGATTTCAAGTCAAGTTACAGAACGAACCAAATCAACAGACATTAATATCAATATATGCCCCCCATAAAATATTGGATAGAATGAAAAAAACGTATTTTTGATACATTAGAAAAATGTATTTTTGATTTTGCCTTTTCGTCAGAAATTTTCGAAAAAGGCTCTGTTTCTGGCAAAAATAATTTTGTGTAAAAAAACTATTGGCTGAACGTTTTTTGCTTGGAATGCTCAAAAACACTCAAGCAAGCACGACTTGTGAATGCATAGTTCTTTGAAATGACCACCAAGTGGACAACCCTCGCAACTAAGTGAAAATTGTTCCATACCAAAATTATTGGAAATCATCGGGTTTTTTAAAAATCATCATGTCTCTATTTTGTCTCATCTCTAAATAATACTAACTAAATTTATGGAACATTGTTAGATTGTCCGCATAGCGGATCGTATCACTATGTGATAATAATAATATTAATTATGTTGAGAAAAAAAAATAGATATATACACAGACAGACTCGATAAGTCAGCCCGCAGTAATCAATTGTTTAAAGTACTCAATAGTATAAATTATGCGGCTGACTTATCGAGTCTGTCTGTGTATACACAACCATTAATTATTTAATGATTTTTCCGACATTGTTAAATTAAATTAAACTAATTATAGTACAGTGGCGACAGTAAAAAGCCATCAAGTGATACAAGGGCGCGGCTTTTTAAATTTTATCACGTGTACAAATTTTAGCCAATAAATTTCAAGAAAATCATTGTGATACGAGCAGACTAAAGAATTTTAGCCAATAGAATTTTAAGAAAATTAATGTGACACAAATGGTTAGGTGGGAAAATATCATGCGAAATTGAGAAATTAGTAAAATTTATTTTACTATATTATTTATATTATTTAACAGGCGGCAAATTTTGAAAATTATATACATTATATACGTACGAAATATTACAAAAATGGCAAGGTTTTAAATCCTTATAACATTTGCTAGTAAGTTTAAATAAAAAATCTGGCTGCAACAAATTATTCCCTGACTTCTAAATAATCATTTGGCGCAATTATTTTTTAAAAAATTGATTATCAAAGTATGGATTGTGAAAGGGGGTTTAGTGTACAAAATTTAAATTTAATCAAATCAAAATTACGTAATTCTCTTATATAGCAGTACAAAAGCTTATTATTACGAGACTTAGTATTGAAGGATCAGAAAGCAAAGATTTTGGCTATGATAAAGCATTTATTATTTGGAATAAAAAACGTAAAAGGAAGGTGTAATCATTAAATAATATAATATTTTTAGTTGTATATATTTTAATTTTTGTTTTTGACGATTTTTTTTTTTTAAATCTAAATCGCAAAATTTAACTTTTTGCGTACGAAATGGTCACGGTCGTTACATTAGTATGTATTAATTTTAATTGGTTTATAGTAAACATGAACATAATTTATTGATTATCAATCAATATTATTATTATTATTGTCGTTCGGCTAATTATTATTATTAAAGTTTTAATTTTATCAAGATGATCAGATCAAAAAATTAATTATAAATTGTTTTAATTTTTACAAAAAAGTTTTTTTTATAATAATAATATTACAACTGAAGTCAATATCATTGATATTATTATAATAAAATGGCACTTTCTACACCAGCAGCTTATGCTCTATTTTTCATTACAGTTTTCTCATTTTTAATTATTGGATTGTATGCTGCATATAAAAATACGAAAAATAAATCCGATTTTTTATCTTCTTTAAGAACTCAAACTGCTGTACCATTAGCACTTAACTGGATAGCTTCAAGTGAGTGTGTTATTAAAAAAAATTTAAGAAAATAAAAAAAGTGGCAGCATCAATATTTGTTTATTTGGTAAGTGAAGATTTAATCATTTATTTTTAAAAAAAAGATATAAATAATAATAAATTATCTATCATTATCGTTCTTTTTGCAAAAAAAAAAAAAAAAAAACAATTTAATAAAAAAAAAAGCAGGAAAAAAAAAATGGCACTACAGGTGCTCAATATTGAGCTGAGAATTTACTGTCAATACCTGATCAGGGTAATGCCTGCGTAGGGAAGCTGCCACTTTTTTAAATATATATATATATATATATATATATATATATATATATTAAACTGCGCTGTATCTTTTTTTTTTGTTGTTGATTAAATATCCTTTAATAATAAAAATATCAATATTTATTTATTTTTTTCAATAATTAAAAAAATTTTTTTTGTGTTAATGTTTCTTCCTTAGGTCTTGGATCATCATCATTGTATGCATATCCAGAGGTAGGAGTATTAGCAGGAATATTAGGTGTATTTATGTATGCATTCGGGACTGTCGTTTCATTATTCGTGTTTACACTTTTTGGACCATACATTCGTAAAAAATGTCCTGAAGGATTCACCATAACAGAATTTGTGTTGAAAAGATTTAGTATCGTCAATCAAATTTACATTTCATTGATGTCATTGGCTATCATGTTGTGTTATATGATTAGTGAGTTGTCAGCCGTTGGTAGTATATTGTTAGAATTGGGAAATTTTGATCCTAAACTTTCAATTATTACGATCGCAGTTGTGACTTGTCTTTACACAAGTAATTATATGATATTTTTTGTTTCTATCGAATTCATTGATTATTGTTTTAATTCACTGCATATTTACTTGATTATTTTAAAGCATATGGAGGACTTCGAGTTTCAATATTTACAGATTTTATACAAGGATCAGTAATTGTCATCTTGATTATAATCGCAACAATTGGTTTTGGCGCATCAGTAAAAATTGATCAAGAGTTGAAGGACAGTAGTGATTTGCTCAAGTCAAATTCTTTGGGTTGGCAATTACTTTACATCATGCCTGTTGCTATTTCTTTTGCCAATTTATTTCATCAGGTAAATTATATATATAATTTTGGCTTGGTTGGTCAGTTGGTTTTGTGATTGATTGGTTGGATGAATCATATTATTTCATTTAATCTATCATCTACTCAATCAATTGATCTATTCATCCCATTAAAATAATAATCACCCTATCAGCAACTAATTAATCAATCAATCGATCAATTTAATTATAGGGATTTTGGCAAAGGACCTTCTCATCCAAGAATGATAAAGAATTAAGTTTATCGGTTTGGTACGGTAGTCTAATCTTATTTCCAGCATTGATCTTGATCGGATTCACCGGGATACTGGCAGTATGGGCTGGTACATTGACACCAGAAATACCTGGATATATAGCTTTCTTTACATTGTTTAGTGTTTTGCCTGATTGGGTTATTGGAATTGTGTTGGTGTTGGTGGTTTGTTTGTGCTGTTCTGCCTACGACACATTGTTGACAGCCATTGTTGCAACATCTTCAAATGATATATTTCATAATAGGTTACCATTATGGGCAATTAGATTGTTTGCTGCTGCTTTTAATATTCCTGCTGGTAAGTAATTATTACAAGTCCTTTTTGATGTTTGTTTCTAAAGTTAAATAAAAAAAAATTTTTAATTAAAACAAAATTATAAATACGTATATAGTTATACTTGGTCTATACAATCTAGATGTTCTAAGAGTGTTCCTAATTGGAGATCTAATAGCAACAGCAGCAATGCCACCAATTTTACTTGGAATTTTTGACAAATTTTATTACATTAATTCAATTGATGCAATTGCAGGTGGATTAGGAGGCTTTTTGGGGATTTTTATATTTGGTAGTATTTATTATAATAATGCAAGTGATGGTGCCAATTTGATAAATTTGCCACTGGGTCTTTATGGCGAGGATTATTCAGTCCTGGGAGCTTTTATTGTTTGTCCGCTTGCCTCTTTGTTTTTTACATTTTTGTCATGTGGTGTTCGATTAAGTATTATGAAGTTAATTGGAAGTAAACTAACGCCCGATGAAAAAAGCAAATCATCTCATGAACCTATTGAACAAAATAAATCACCTTATGAACAACCTAACCAACAAAGCAAATCACTTCATGAACAACCTGATGAACAAAAAGACTCTGACAACAGAATTCGCTAGACAAAGAAAGCTATTTATAATGGCGAGGATTTGAATTTCCTAAACGAAATTATTAATTTTAATCAATATTATTAACGATGTATTAACAAAATATATGTTTGTAATATAGTATTAGTATAAATTATTTCGTGAAAGTATAATTTTTAAAATAAAAGACTTATTTTTATTCAGACCATCAATTTCTAATCAAAATCAAATAATCTTCTTTTTTTTTGTCTTTAAAGCTTAAAACATTACTCTAAATAAGAGTATTATTGATATGTGGAAGGCTGAACCGAGTTTCGATTTCATATATTCCATGACCTGCACAGAGTCCCCATTGAAATTTGTGGTATGTTTTAGAAAGAAAGAACACCGCCTAGAAATAAAGATGAATTATTTGTTGCATTGAAAGTGGAGCGAGTAAAATTTGTTCCTAAAGAAATTAGTTGATAGTATGCCAATAAGAGAGCCGTTATTGATGATGATGGAAATCCAACTATATACTGACTGGCCTGGCCTTTGCATTAATTTTATTAATTTTGTAAAAAAAAAATATTTAATAAAAACCAATTTTGAATTAAATTAGTCTACACTTGACCTTTTTTTTTTACTTAGTAGTACAACCACACCATTCAACAGAGGTTTGAGGTTTTTTTCTAAACTACTAATTTAAAATTTTCATCCGAATTTATTAATAATACGAATCAGTGTGCAGATATAACCAAAACGTTCTTGCATTTTACTTTTTACAGACATTCTTTTCCTGTTTTTCTTTTTCTGCTATGCTTTTTTTCGTAAGCATTTTTATTTCAAGTACTGGTTTGTCAAAACTTGCAATGTATATTTTAACTATTCATTCCCTTTTCTAATGCTGCATTTTTTCACAACAAAATTTAGCAATTAATGGACCAGATGGTGAAGTTTTGATTAGGCATTCAAAGGATAAACGAATTTAGCAATTTTTTGTGAATTAAATAATAAAATAGCTAGTTTTTGTGTTTGATAAAATTATATACTAATACACATATGCATTTAAAATAAAAATCTATACGCACAAATATCTATGTATTTACAAAACGTGCATAAAATAACGTTAAGTACCAGCTATTCTCCCATAGTATTATTGAAATTATTAATATTAATGTATAAAATTACAAAATTTTCTCTTTTTAGGAATAATTTCCTTGATCGCATCACATGACTGCCGTAGTAATTTCATCAACACTAACCGGGCAATTTGATGACCAATCCAACATTTTTGGACAGTGTTGTGCAAGAAGTTTTTTAATATCCCTAGCTGTATGCTTAGGGTCGTTATCTTGTTGAAAGATCCAACGGTTTCCCATGACATTGTTTGCATTATCAAATAGATTTTCAGTTAAAATCTTTTTATATAAAGCACCACCCATGACACAGTAAAAAGAAAGACCTTATACAGAAAAGACGCTCCAGGCAAGAATTTTGTACGGATGTTTTACCATAGCCTTGTGTGGAGGTTGACTACAGATTTATAAAAATAATTTTTGAGTATTTTTGAACATTTGTAATGTAGTTTCATCGGAAAAAATGATTTTGTTCCAATTTTGTCACTGTACTTTTGGGCAAATTTTATACGACATTGTTTGTGTTTGTTGGTAAGAAGGGGCACAAATTTTGGGCAATGGAACAATATTGCAGTCTATGAGACTCATTAAGTATTACTAATATTGAGATTAGAATGATGTTTATTTAAAATATTTGCAAGTTCAGCGGAGGCAGAAAATTTATTCTTCGAAACAAGTTGACCAAGGTGACAACGTTGTTTAGGAGAAAGTTTTCTGGGTCTGCCAGAATGTTGCTTAGGGTCTAAAGAAATCCCATTACGAAGTTTTTTAATATAATCATATATCGTAGAAAGTGGAATGGAAGTTAATTTGTGCAAAGTATAGGTATCACAAGTAGTGGTTGTATCCGCCGAATGATATTCACCAATTATTCACCAATTATCCGGTTAATTGGGTATTGAAAATTTT
>CAJVPN010001884.1:0-11384 GCA_910592215.1 Entrophospora candida
TTTAGTCTTTCGTCATTTTTTATTACATTTGACGAAATAGTTTCTCAACTCCAAAAACATTTCGTCATGCATCATTACATCAGAATCAGAATCCAATTCTTTATTTAATTCTGGTTGTGTTGTGAATTTAAAGCCAATCTCAATAAAAAGATCTAATGATTTTAAACCTACTGCAATATCATCAGTTTTTGACCAATAATCTAAATTTTATTTTTTTTAGAATCAGATGCACGCCTCCAAGCTCTGATATTTCTTGTAACTGTCCTATGATTCTTTGAATAGTTTTTTGTTGATTGTGAACCTGTATAGAAAATCACAAACTCAAAAGGAGTTGACATTTTATTTTAAAACTATTCAAATGATTGTTATAGAATTGTTAGGACCTGGATAAAATATTTACAATTTAGTTTTCTACCATACCGCACTTAGACCACACTTAGACCACACATTATTTCAAGAAATATATATATATTGGACAGCAGAAAAAAAAAGATTTATGGTCATTTTGAGAGAGATCATTCGAGCTTGAGAACATACCTATATACTTGCATGTAAAAAGATCTTGGATTTAAAAAAATGTTTTATGAAAATTCAGCCTTTTTTGCTGCCCAGATACTTTTATTGTTTGTTACATGCAATAAAATTAATATCTAAAATTTCGTTTTTAAACAAAATGAATTATTTACCTCTGGGGTTGTTTTTACTGGAGACATCTCATATGTTAAAAATAAAATAAATAATAATAACGAAAATAATAATTAACATTTATTATAACGAATAAAGCACCATTGAACTCAGGCACAACGTCAAAACCATAGATCAGTGTCGCGGTTGGCCTTTTTTTTGAAAAGCAAAAGTTGCACTATGCATGCGTTATAAATTTTACAACCAAGATTTTTAAACATGAGACGCATTTTTCACTTTTACCATAAAGAAAAGGATGTTGATCAATTTCGAGTGAGGTAAATATTTTCAAAGAATTATTTCAATCTTATTATTATATATATATTATAATGTTATTTTTTTATTTTAAAAACTGAAGATAATGAAAAATTACAAATATTACAAAAATTATTTAGTTATTATTTATATTATTAGAAAATTAAAACATTTTTTTGCTAATTATGTACAGTCGACACTCAATACAGTGAGCGCGGCCAACTTTATTTTTCACAAATATATTATATTTAAATTAATTGTAGTTTGAATAAAAGCAAAAATTTAACGCGATTAACTCTTATCTGAACTTGATTTTTTTCCTGTACTACTAGTACTAGTAGAACGATGAGAATAAATAATATAATTAAGAAATCCTGTTTCAAGTATGTTTATCAATACATAACCATCAATTTTCATATATTTTCTACGAGTGACCTTCTTCGCATGTTTGGTGTCGGTGGTAATTCTTTCTTCGTCATTTGCAATTGTTTGAGGTTCTGTGGTGTCTTCTGTTGGAATGAAACTGGGGACGCCGCGACCATCTTGTTGTCCAATTTCTCCATTTTCAAGTTCGTAAAATACGATTTTATCAGTATTTAAATCTTTGGTGACATTTTCGATTCCATCACAGATTTGATCCTTTTTGCTTTTCTTCGTTTCTTTCTTTTCATCAACATCGATTTTGATATCACCATTATCATCGGTATCTTTCTTCTCATCCAATTCAAATTCAATAAAATATATAGAATCATCAACAGGCAGAGGGTAGAAATATTGCTTTGTTTTTTTAGATTGGGTGTCTTTTTCTGTATTATTGTTTGTATCATTTATTTTTTTAGTAACATAATAATTGCCACGCACTTTAGAAATTTTATATTTTTCCAAGCTATCAGGATTAGGATCTAAAACATTTCTACCGCTACCACTCTTATTTATACTAAAACGTCTGATATTAAAAATATCTGAAATTTGAATTTGCGCGTAAACATTAGATTTCTTGACTTCTTGACTTTCTTGACTTTCTTGACTGTCTTCACCAGATGTTTTTTTATAAATGTATTTAACTATTCCCTGACTAGAAAAGAACGATGCGATTGCACGAGTCAAAACCGTGGTAAGAATGGTGTTGAAAACTGTGCTAATGATAGAAGGGGTACAAAACCAATAATATTCAAAGAATATTTGAAGTAAGGAAAGGATAACGGTAAGGAAAAAAGTTCTTTTACGAATAAAACTTCGGTAACTCCTAGTCTCAATATCCCTCCAAAACATTACATATTTTTCTAAATTAGGGAAATGATATGTCGAAACTAAAACAGTGGACGAGATGAAATAAAGTAATTTCAAAAAATAGTTTAAGGTAAGCAAATTAGCCGAGCTTCTCTTTTCAGTAACATCTACACCACTATTTGCCTGCTGTTGTAAATGTATGTTTAAGAGTACTGAAAAGACGTATTTGTATTGAAGAGCGCTATAAACTATAACTTCAAGCGAATGAACAAAGTAAATCCAAATAATAGCAGTTTTTACATGACCAAAGTAACGTTTGTATTTTTCGTAATCTCTGTTGTTATGCTTGCTAATTTTTTTTTCACTAAAATATGCCCGATATTGGTGAAACTTATATCTAATAACCCCAAATACAATCAGAGTAATTGTAGCAGATGCAACAAAAATACAACCAATTATTACAATATATTCATAGTAATCACCGTAAGGCCTAACAATACCAGCTACAAAATCACTCAACATAGTCGCTAATATCCAAATCCACATTGGTTTGGTGAAAGTGTACCACGAAAAGATGAGCAAGAAAGATGTCCCCAAAATAACAATATCATCGAGTAAACAAGTTGTCATGTAACCAAATATGGATGTTGTACCATAAATAGCTACAGTAAAAAGAAGACCGACAATAGGGAAGAATGTTCCCACTTGACTAAAAAAGCTGGGGTATATGTTAACTTCGCTATAAGTGCCAACAGGAGGACAGCTAAAGGCAACTGCTGATCCACTTGAATCGATTGATGGGAACTGTATTATAGTATTAGGAACATCTTGAGGTTGAGATTGATTTTGATTTTGATCTTGTGCATTTGATGTGTAGATAAAATTAAATAAAATACAAAACAAAATAAAAAGTTTTGGATGAAAATTTAGCTGAATTATTTTAAAGTTCATTGCGAAAAACATCTATGAAACAATCTGTGAGAAATATTTCATAAAAGAAAAAAAGAGGAGTTCATTCAAACTTAGTTTATATACGCTGGTTGCGAAATCAAGAAACTTTTTTTTAATGATATATCCTAAATAGGCGTCACTAATAACTAATTACTATTCGTAGATTTTTTATTGTATCTTACAAATTTGTTAATATTTAGTGTAACAATAAATAAATAAAGCGCCAAAAAAATCGCTTTTTCTTTGTAACCGACAATCTTCTAAATTTATATCATCAATGGAGGGAGGTGACAATATGTTACGCAGTTAAATATTAATATTAAATAAATAATAATAATAAATAATAATATATTTTTTTTTTAGTAGGAAATTCTTTATCTTTACTTATATGACTGAAGATTTCATTTTCATTTTTAAATTAATTTGTTAATGCCTATTATATAAGCGCGCAATGATATTTCAAGTATTAAAAACACCCCTATTCTTTGCATGCATGTGTGATGAAGATCTCGATGAAATTTGTGCACCAAATGAAGATCTCGATGAAATTTATGCACCAAATGAAAATAATTATAATTTTTTTAAAAAAAAAAAACTCTTTCTGCATTTATTCATTCCATCAAAATATTTTATAAAAATATATTATTCAATCAAAGTCTAGAACTAAAAGAACTTGAACAATACCAATATCTACAACATTATTAAAATATACAACTCTATTTTTTTATCATGAATGTAAGAGAAAGCAAGATGCAAGCAGACAACCTAAGAATTCTTATTGTATGTAATTTTTTGTTAATTCAAGTGCTACGAAAGTTCCCTTTATCAAATGTTCCTGACAAATAATATTTTTACCATATCTGGATAATATTACAAGGTCATAAATTTTTTCCCATTTCATTATTATTATTATTATTATTATTATTATTATCTATTACTATTACTATTATTATATAGATAAAATATCACCCCCGACATTCAAAAGATTAAAAAAAAAATCCCTATTTACTATTAATGCTATATAACCATAAATTAAAGAATTATACAGAAATCTTTGCTTTTAATTTGCAGCACAAGATAACTTTAGTTTAAAGATAATTGATTTTTATTAAAGATTCGAATCACATAACAAAAGAACTCCGCCTAGCTTTTACTGATAACTTTAATTAAACTCGAGATTGATTACTACTATGAATCAATGATGAGATTTGTATACAAAATTGTTTGTTACTAGTGGAAATAAAAACCTCAACCGGCCAATTATTTGGTTAATTATGCCTCATGGATATTTATTATTGAATAATATTACATCATTCAAAAACCTTATGTTATCTTTAAATATAACAATAATACACATCTAAACTCGATAAGCCGAACGCAGTTTAAAGTACTTTATGATATAAATAAATGTCCGACTTATCGAGTTTAGATGTGTAATACTAAAAAATATGTGATGATTATAAATGATAATAAATTATATAATTTAATGCTTCAAAGACTCCAATAGGTAGTAAATCAATTTAGTTGTATCTCACTTACTCTCCATTCTCTTTGCATTTAGCACCTAATACAAATATGGCTTCATTTCACGTTTTCTATTTATCACAAATTGCTGAGTTACCTTTTAACCTATTTCAACCATTAATAACGATTGACTGGTTCCCAATCTCTAAATTGCAAAGTTCAATTCAAAATCTGTGTTCCGTGTGAAATTCGAATTAGAATTAGCCAACTAGAATTTTGTATCCCAACACCCCACCTCAAAATTTCACACGATTTGACTTTCACGCACATCTGCAGGTTTGAATGGATTATTTACATAATTTATTATTATTATTATTATTATTATTATTATTATTATTATTATATTGTTAATTATATTTGTCGTGTGAATCGCAATTTCTTTTTGATTGCTAATACTAAAGATAAACTTTATCGGTATAAATAAATAATGCAATTGGAATGTTTTAGAAGAATAAAAAAATATATTTGTCTAAATTAAAAAAATAACAATTATTCCTATTTTAGGTTTCTCAATTGATTTTTTTTTTTTTTTTGTATCCATCTCCGAATGCAGTGCAACGTACAATAAAGTTTTTTAATAATTGACAAAAAAATTCCTATAAGATTACCAAATGAACTCTTACTGTCATTCAATTTGGGAGCAAATTTGGATTTGGAAAAAATTTTATTGATGAACATACCACAAAAGTGATGCAAGTTATATGATAGAGGAATCCATTGTCTCGTAGATAGGTTGCTGCCATGACTGGATCAAAATTAATATAATATTCGTTAATAGGGCCAATTAATTTAGTGGTCAAATTATTATATCAAAAGGGTTGTTTGGTTGGTTAGGTTTAATAGGGCCAAGTTAATGAACCTTTTTTTTTTTATATTAAAAAAAAATCATAATTTATAAAAATCAATTATTATAATCAGCTGATGTTAATATAGGGTCAAGTTTATATATTAAACTTAATTTTCGTCTGGTCAAATCATATAACAAACTGACCTATTTATAAAGTTTGCGGGGAACTGCCTCACTAGGAACGATTAAATTACTTTCACCAAATGGAAAATATGAGATAGATCCTATACAATCTCATTTGGAAACAAAAATAATTGTCATGTCATAGAAAATATAGATCAAATATTAAAGAAAAATTCAAAGATTCACTTTTGTTCTTTTGTTTTATAAAAATAATATAGAATATTAAGGTTAAAAATTTTCTAATAAAATTTCTATTTGTATGTCAATTATTTGTTATTCAAACAACCAGCCATTCAATGTAACTAGGAAATTTACAAATTGAACAGAAACTTTAAAACAATATATAAATAACAAGTAACATCAGTGGCCAGGTTTGGATCGGTCATAGAAAGGCCTGTTCAAGGACTGGTCCTTAAAAAGGAAAGTGTAAATACATAAATATTCATTTATTTTTCCTTGAATTAAATTCAGAAATTAATATAAAGTTTTGTGACAAATCTATTTTTTATCATATGGCTGAAATTTGGACATTTACATAAGCAACATTCACTATATGTTTTTCCAATCTTATTATGATGTGAGGACCTAATACGAATAAAAAAAAGTGCTAAAAAGTTTTTTTTTTTTTTTTACAAACCAAAATTTGTTTCCATTTACTATTTTATAAATGAAATCGTTAACAATTGTAGGAGTTTTTATTATTATTATATAGTTTTTTAATATTAATAATTATGTAAATTGTAAAGGTAAATTAATAATCTATTTTATATTTACTGACGTGAAATGAGTATTTCTCTATTATTCAATGATATAGCTATTTAATTATAAGCAACACAAACAAAATAGGATGAACAGACAAATAATTGGATCATTTGGGATTTTATATATAACTTTAATTTTTGCATTTTAATTAGCATAAAAATTGATTTCTTCAAACATGATAAATTTCAAAACTGCGGAATGATACATACACACACGGCTTTGCCTACACGGAAAAAAGGACAGAAAAGTTAATCTCATTTAACGTAATATATGTAGACCCCGTCATGGAAAAAACAATTGAATGAGCCTTTTATTATTAAAGACAAATAATAATCTATTTTAATGCTGAAATTTGTTATATTGCTGTATTAATTATGAGAACACAAACAGAATGAGTAAATATATTATTCTGCTGCATATAATTAGATATTTAAAAGTAATATTTTAACATTTTAAAAAAACAGTATGGATTTTATAACTTTAATGTTGCACCTTTAAAATTGATTCTTGTTTCAAATTCATTAAAGGATTTTGATTTTAAATTAATATCAAGTGACTTGAAATTCTTTTTTACTATTACTATATGTTGCAGATCGCCCTATTATATCACAAATTTATATCACAAAAAATGAAAATTAATTTCCGCCGCCCACATGTTTCGTATTTACTACACATCAAATTTCACCACATGTCAATTTCGAATTTGGTTTATTTGAATTAAATCTATCGGAGATATAAATAAAAAAATATCCTAAAATACTGGTTCTGGACCGGTATTTTGAAGTGGTTCAAGGACCACATCAAGGACTGGTCCCACAGTCCCCCAAAAAAGACGGGTCTTTTGGGACCCGAGACCGGACCAGACTGGACCGACTCAACTCTGGTCATAAATCATATTCTAGTTTAAATTTATAAATGCATATATAGTGCTTAATGTACATAACAGTACTCCTTGACTGTTAGTATAAAGGAAATATTAAAGCTTCAGTTTTCGTGGTATTAAACTTGGACTAACATAAGTACTTAAAATTTTTTATAATGTGTCAAAACATTATAATAGAGATTTAAAATTCTAAACCGCCATTACGTTACAATAAACTATACTATTCTTACTTTACTTGGTCGCGGCTCTATTAAAAAAATAAGCAATCGTGAGTATTTATTTAGTCGCAATATTAATAAAAAACATATTCGTAGTTTTATCCACACATTTATTGCATTTTATCAATAGCCCACATAATAAATATTGGTTTTTGGAGTCAAATTAAAGAGAAGGTTTTCCATATATTTTTATAAAGCAGTTTTACTTGCGTCACTTACGAGTTTTGACTTTAATCAAAATTTTTACTTGCGTCATGTTTTATATATAACTCTGGTGAAGTAACATACAATAATGAAATAATATTACATACTGTATATACAAACAACTTGATAGATATTGCATATCATTATCATGTTCGCTTCTTAATAATTTTGATATAAAATTGATTATATATAGCCAAAAACCGTCAATCATAAATGCAAACTGTCAAACCAAAATAAAGGTTTTGGATTTATTTCTACAATTTATTTACTACGCATGTTTATTGTAATTTTCTATTACTATATATATATAAAAATCAAATGTTTTTTTTAATTTCTTCAGGCATTAAAATGGCCCAGGTTAGCCATAATCGTCATAATATAAAAATGACAACAACGACAATAATAATAATTTAAGGACTCTTGGCCAATGGTAGAAATAAAGAATCTGTCCACTGACAGAAGAAAATACACTGAACGTTTACAGTTATCTTTTTTCAACTAATTGTAAACAATATTAATATGCATATTGCTCTCGGAAACGTGTCCTTCCATCAATTATTATTATGTTCAGCTTCAAACTATAGAAAATGATTTTCTCAATACTCATCATAATGTACTCGGTAACATTGTCAACGATTTAGACAGAAGTTCGTCTGATTGTGAAAATATAAGGCCACTTTACATAACGAGCACTTTAATAATTTCGTTGTATAAACAAAAAAATTTTCAATTTTTACTTTCATCAAATTGTCAAAATGGCCTTTGGTAAGAAACTATATACCTTTAGCCAGTACTTTCATCACGTCAAATTACTAAAGTCAAAGGTTTCGTCATACATCATTATACCAACCACAGATGTGAATTGGTTGACTGAATATCAATGAATTGTGTTCCAAAGTATATACCATCAGTTGTTAATGCATTGTAAATTAATTTCAACAGCAAAACTAAACAGTCTTTTCGGAAAAGCAACCAATTGTTATAGAAAGGATTATCTCGAAAGACATGAACCTAGTAAATTTAGATAAGGCTAGAAGAAATGCCTGACGTAATAAAAACTACAACATTATCAAACTTCAAGAAAATAAAAATAATATTAGTAACCAAAATCAATCTTCAAACCTCAAGATCAAGAACACCATGACTACAATAATAACAATGATAAAATAGGATTTCCAAATTATAAAGAACGATGAAAAAATCACTGTAAAAATGTGTGTTCCGGGCATTAATAAAAATTTATTATCATTGTACGTAATTATCAGGGAAATTTTACATATGTCACCAAGAATTTGAATTAGAAATTTTACTTGATTAATTAAATTGTGTAGAAACTAATCGTGAATGTTAGTTCACTCAAGTAGTAACAAACGGGTGGTGTAGCCGGCAAATGTAAGGTAAATGCAACGGGAGACAAGGTATTTTGAAAATTTGATAAGGGAAAAACTATCAAGGATAAGTTGCGCTCCTATTCAAAAAGTTTTACAATCTATGAAGCAGTTTTAATTATACCCATCTCACCCTGAAATAGGAGAATTGGTTTGATAAATTAGCATATTACAACTTTGGACTTGCTGTTACCTTCAAATGTTATATATATATTACTAATCGGTTTTTACAGTCGGTTTCTTTCCTCAGTAGATTTATATATATATACACACTTGACATTTTATTTCATTCAGCAACCAACTGCGATGTGCATTGGATAAATATTTGTAAAATGTCAAAAAAAATTTTTTTTTTATCAGTGTAAGCGACTCGTTGACAAATGAAAGTGGAGGAGTTCAACTAATTAAAAAATTAAATTTTTTCTAGATATATATTTTCTTTCAAAATAAAATCCATATTCTTTTTTACAATTAAAAATACTACAAATGTTTCTTCTTTTGTTATTACATTTCAAAAAAATTCACAACGCGTTCGAATTATCTTTAGTGCCCGAATTTGAAACATACATAAGCATATCAACATCGGTATGTAGAGTAACTTTTACGAGTTTGTTAATTTGATGATTGTTGACTTTGGAATTAACTGCGCGTAATAGCAAATACACAATCATATTAATAATAAAATAAAAACGAGCTTAAGCTGTCTTTGGTGCCTGAGTTTAAATGCGCAGAAAACAACTTTTACATAATAGATAAGATTAAATAATAGATTCATGACTTAGTTTTTCAAATTTTTAAAAGCACCGGATGCATATTTCTCCAGGTGTAGACCATATTTATTAAAAAAGCAACATAAAACTTCCGAAAAAATTCCTTTTTTATAGAAAAAAGGGGTACCATAAAAAATCCGCATATATAGATTAATTAGATTTGTTAATCAACTTATATCGAATACCCCAATGAATTATCAAGGTGTTATTGTTATTTTGATAATATATATCTTTTTGTTAGGGAAAAATTAATCAATCTAAAGAAATTATAGTCAAATCTTTTATTTTGTAAATATTTATTTTATTTAAATATCTGATATTTATGATACAATTTTAAATACAATCTTAATATTACACGTACATATATATTTTTATTCTTTGATCCAATCATTCATCCATTTCCTAACACTATCCATGACATTCTTGACATTCTCTTCATTATAATCTTTAAATTTAGTTGTTAATGCTTTTTTAGATTTTTCATAACAAATATCACATTCATCTTTAAAATCCTTCATCATCACCACTTCCAAATAAATCAATGCAATAATAGTACACAATTTTACTTTTTGCTGCTCATCATCTTTATTTTCAAAATTATTTTCAAAGTTGAATTCATCCAATGAATTTTTTCCAAAAAATTCAAGAAATTTATTTTTAGGTTGAAATTTACCATCAAATGATTGAAGTGACAAAAATGTTAATAGTGTTTCAATTTTGGGTTTTTTATGTTCTTTTATTTCTTCCTTGGTCATCTCTTTCTTTTTTTCTTTTTGATTTTGATCATTATTACAGTTATTATTACTAATGTTGTTGCTATTACTGCAGAGAGTTTGACTATTATTATATGTTGTATTTGAAAGTTGTGGATATAGATTTAGAGCTACACAACAATTTTTTTTTATTTAGTAATTATAATATAGATTAAAATCATTTTTAATATATAAGTAAATAAATAAATACCAATACTTCCTGATTTCCTTTTTGAAGATTTTTTTGCTATATTTTTAAATAAATTTTGTTAAATAATGATAAATGTGTATTAAATTATTTTTATTATGTAAGTAAATAAATAAATACCAAATGACTTAAATAATGGTGTACTAGCACCTATACTGGGTGATGCCGCTACATAACAATTTTAATAATAAATTATGTTAATATCAATATAGATAAATGCCATTTTTAATATGTAAGTAAATAAATAAATACCAAGTGACTTATATGATAGAGACCGTCTTGCAGTACTGAGATTATTATCAATGATATTAGTACTATTTCCAACACCATAATGCCATCTATACATTTGAAATGATTGTTTATTTGGAACATGTCTAATTTCTGGTGGTTTCTGAGAAATTGATTTTTTTGATTGTTCATCAATTACAATAAAACTAATAATATAATAATATTATTACTATTTATTAATTTACAAGAAAAAAATTATCATTAATATTTGTTGCTTGCTTACCTTGTATATTTTGAGATTAGATTATATTTTATTCCCAAGTTAACAATATAATCTTTAAATATATAATCAGGAAT
>CAJVPN010001885.1:0-11368 GCA_910592215.1 Entrophospora candida
AGATCTGGCAAAGCAAAATTACCAAGAAGGAAAAAACCAAGAAAAAAATTCTCAAGTATATCTGGTCAAATCTTTCACATAGTAAATTTGATGTAGAATCAATTGCAGTTAGAAATAACAAATTCCATTTGAAATTGTTGATACATTCAAATTCAACCAACACTCACCAAATCCATATCCATTATCCAAAAAGCACCAATGCAATAAAAGATGCATGTGAAACACTTGAATATCTCTCTCATCGTAGGAATGAGTGTATTGGTCCAAAAAATAATCGAAAATTTGAGGATTTATACTATCATACTGAGAAATTGGTTTTTATAAGTTTTAACAAGTCACCAGGTCTTTGGAGATTAAATGATATACGTTATGACATTATGGCAAATTTGATCAGGGGTAAAAATGTTTCATTGGTTAAAAAAATCTTGTTTAAGGACAATGATAACACTGGAGCTTTGAAAAATAATAAACATTACTTACACATTCCACGTTTATATGGGTGGCCAAAAGTAAAAAAAGAAACCGATTTAGAAGTTGCAATCAAATGCGCTAAAGGTCATTATTGCATTATAATCATTTTATTATAAAAATTTTATATGTATAATAAATTAAAAAAAATTTTAATTAAATATTTAGGGCAGAATCATAACCGTACAATGATAGTGGGATTTTTATTAGAATATTATTCTAATCATGCATTAGCAAATGTTGGATGGATGTTTACAGTAAGTCAAGCAGTCCCATTATTATTATCTAGTAAAAATTTAGGTATGTGTTTGTTTATTTTTTTTTTAGTAAAATGTTGGTTTTTTTTTAACTTTTTTTCCTGTTCTCCCTCCCCATCCCATAATAGAACTGTATCTAAAAGGATTATTTTATAAACCATGCTTTGGAGTAAAAGAAGTTTTGATTGACCAATGTTTTGTTGATCCATATGAATTAAGGCAAGGTGAACATAAGGCTGTTTATCCTTTAAGTGCAAGGCCAAGATTAATACGAAACATCACTAGAAAACCTTCTTTAATGGAACGATTTTCCAAGTTTAATTTGTTTAAAAGGTAACTAAACTTAAAAATCTCTTCTTACTCATTACATTCATTATATTTATTTATTTATTTATTTTTAAAAAAAAATCAGTGATTATGAAGCAAAGAGATATGTGGAAAATAGCAATGAATTAGGTCAAATGATAAGTGTTCATGTAGTTCCATTACCAGATTTTCTTCTATATCCAAATGGTATAAAAGATAAAAAGCTAGGAAAAAAAAGTCTGCTCTTAAAACTATTAAAACTATTAATTTGGCCACGTGAATATGTTATAAAGAAGAATGAGGATTCTAGTGCATTTTTGCAAGTAATTAAACATAATGGAAATGAATTAATCTTTGACAATCCATCGTTGGAAGCATGCATCAAATACAAATATCCTCCAGCAAAATTTTTTTATGCCAGACAATTACTGCTTTACATAGCTTTCTCAGTTTCTATAATATATCATCTTGGTGTGACCGCTTTCTCTAATATTAACTTTGAAAAACCTGAGGATGCAAGAGAATATGCAGACCTTTTTTATAATCCAGTCAAAAACACATATGTGTTTATAATTGTGCTATATTTTAGTTATTATTTGTTGGCTATTGAGTTCATACAATTTAGGCAAGAGAAAATTCAAAGATATTTCAGCTTATTCAATTTCGTAGATATTATATCAATTGTAGTTCCATTTGCTACTTCAATAGGGAATTATGTTATTGCTATATTTTCATATGCAGAATCAATTGACTTTATAAATAAAGGAAATAATGATTCACAAGCTCTAGAAGATTTTCTAACAGCAAGATTTGATTTAGTTGAAATAAATCGATATGCTATAATTATTAATTCTTTTGTTGTGTTGATCATATGGCTGCAAGCTGTAAGTGATTTATATTTTTGGTTATAATAATGATGATAAAGATAAAGATAAAGTTGCTTGTTGTTATAATTATCAATTATTATAATTGTTTTTTTTTCCTCCATTCACTTATACATATGTATATATATATATAGCTACTATTATTACGAGCTTTTGCACGTCCTGCATATTTCATCAATCTTATTATTGATATAATATCAAGTGTTTGGCCATTTTTAGCTTTTATGTTGATTTCAGTTGGTGGATTTGGTCATGCAATGTAAATATAATAAACAAATTTACATTTTTAATTTCCCATTTCTCTATATAATAAACACTAATTTTATTCCTTCAATATCTTCAAAATTAAAAAAGGTACATATTATTAAACGATCCAGATAATATCGGATTAACCCCAAACACCTCAGGTTATGGTGTAAGTGACACATCAATCCCTGAAGGAAATCCTAATCCTTATGCCAATATAGAAATTGAACCAATTGTTAATGTAAAAGATGTAAATGATAATTATTTTTTCCATTTTGGGAAATCAGTTGAATCTGTTTATTTTTGGCCATTAGGCAGATGGGATCAACTTGATCAATGGGATTTTTGGCCAGTTGATGCATTGAGCATATGTGAGTAAATAAAACATGTGTCTTTTCTTATTTTATTTATTTTATTTTATTTATTTATTTAAAAAAAATCTTTTTTTTTTTCAGTTGCAAGTTTATTGCTTGTAATTATAATGCAAAATTTATTAATTGCATTTATGACGTAAGCATACAAATTTCCAATTGATTATAAAATAATTTATTTTAACCACTATTGATTTTTAAAATACTAATCAAATCAATATCCTCATATCTTTGTATCTTCAATACCACCACCTCATTGTTACCATTATTATTAGTGGTATATTTGAAGAAGCAAGTCAAAATGTGAAACAAAAAACCTTGAAAATTCGAGCAGATCTACTGGCAGATTATGAAACATTGGAGAAACCATTTGGTAATTCTAGAGGAAATCCACAATATATTTATTATGTTGGAAAAGCTAATGAGTTAGAAAATTGGTTATTGAAAACTGAAAAGTTTCATAGTAAACGATCCAAATCATTGTTGCTTGGAGAGGATGCTTCTTCATGTTTGTATGATTTTGAATATGATGAGTTTATTGATGATGATGAATGTGATGAAGGTAAAGATGATGTTTATATAGATGAAGAGAGTAAGAAAATGATGCATAAAGATAATGATGTTGATAAAATTTCTTCATCTAAACTGGATGGTGGAGATAAATACAATGATAATAATGAGAAAACCTATCATCCTGGTGAAAATATGAAATTTGTAGTAAGGACTTGTGAAATCGTTGATGCTGAATTCAACAAGGAAACTATGAACAAGAATAAAAATGATGGTGGTAGTAATAGTAATGATAAGGATAAGGATATTGTGGATAATTTATTGATGAAATCTTTGAATATTGAAGAAAATTTAAATTCCTTACAAAACAATGTGAAAAATTTGGATTCAAATGTCACAAATAAAATTGACACAATTGAAAATGATATTAAAGAAATCAAAGAAATTTTAAAATTAAATTTCAATAAATAGTTTGGATCAACTTTTTTTTTGTTACCAAAAAAAACTCATTTTTACTAATAGTATATATATATTATTATAGTAATATTTGTATTATTTATTTCCTTTTTTTTTTTTTTATTATATATATAATAATAAAAGTTTAATATAACCAACTTCATAAAATTAAATATATTTTTTAATGTCTGATACAGTTTTGTCTCCTAGTGGAGGTGCAGGTTTAGATAGAACAAAAAAAAAATTCTAAGACATTTGGCAGAAGACCATTATCTCAAGTTTGGGAACATTTTTTAAAAGGACCTGAAATTAAAAATAATAAAGGCCATTACAATGCTAAGTGCAATTACTGCTTGAAATATTTTGAAGTGGGATATCCAAATGTTCATGAAAAGCATTTAGCAAGAGAATGTGTTGAGTGTGATGAGGAAATTTGTGAATATTATTTGAATTTAATAATTGAAAAGAGCAGGTCTAGAAACAATCAAAAAAGAGCTCAAGATTCTCATTATTCAACATCCAATAACAAAAATTCAAATAATCATCAAGTTTCTTTATCTGAATTCTATGAAAGTACAACCCTTACAAAAGAGAGAGAAGAAAGCATCAATAAATCTTTAATTCATGCTTTTGTAATGGCTGGCATTCCATATAACACTATTGAGAACCCATATTTTGTAGATTTTTTAAAAAAACTATGTCCAGCTTATCAACCACCAAATCATAAAAAATTATCAATTAATTATTTAAATGATGAAGTGATTCATGTGAATAGCAAAATAGACCAGGATATTGAAAAAAATAAAAATAAGACTCTTGGTAAATATATATTTTTAACAATTTATTATTAAGTGTTTTATTTTTATTAGTTAATTTTATAATTGTTAATTAATAACCATATCCATAATCATATTTAGCTCTAGATGGGTGGTCCAATCCTAAGAACAAGTCATTCTGGAATTTTGTCATTATAACTCCTCAAAGAAAAAGTTATACATACAAGTTATGTGATTTTTCAGGAAGTTCTCATACTGAAGTTTTTTTGTCTGATCAAATTGAATCAATTATTTTAGAAATTTGTGTAGAAAAGCTGTCAGCTATTGTAACAGATGGTGCTAGTAATGTTAAACTTGTCAGAGAGTTAATAACTACTAAGTATCTATCAATATTGAACATTAGGTGTATTGCTCACTGTTTTAAACTTATAACAAAAGATTTACTAAAACATGAATTTGCAAAAAAATTATCAATTTTTTAAAAAAATCATACCAAGCCAGCAATTTGCTTGAAAGCTACATTAAAACATTAAATATTACTGGAGGAAGCCTAAAAAAGTACACTGAAACCAGATGTACCTCAATTTATGTATCCACAACTTCTATTATAAGATTGCAACCTGTATTTCAATTAGTAAATAATGATGATAATTTGTAGTAAATGCATTATTTTAATCAACTTGTTTTATTTACTCTTTTATTTATTTAGATATTAAATGAGAATCCTGATACACAGTGTATCTTGATTTAGCGGATTTAGGGGTTTAACGGATAAATTTTCAAAACCAAATCTTTCTATTTTATCTCGATTTAACGGATTTAACGGATTTTTCATATATTATTAGCATTAGTATTAGTATTAGTATTAGTATTAGTATTAGTATTAGTATTAGTATTAGTATTATAATTACGATAAAAAATATAAAGAATCCGTTATAAACAGTAATAATTTATATATTAATATGGGACATTTAAATTCTCGGTCCGTTATGGAGAGAGTGGACTGTAATAGGAAGTATACTACATACTTATTAATACATTTAATCACTGAAACGAACGAGCAAATTTAATTCTTTGATAGAAGAAATAGATGATTTACAATTTCAACATGATATTCTAAGAGAAATCAATAAAAGTGAAATGACACACGACTGGTAAGCTAAACCTTAATATTAATACTAATAAAATCCCGATCGTAATAGTAATTCACTGGAAAAACACTTTTGACTAAAATGACGTTTGGCTGTTATTATTGTCGATGCATAATTTCACGAGAACTCATGAAGCTATAGCATAGTGGACATTCGTCATTACACAATATGTTACACAGATCCCGTTGTTCCTGAAACTTCACCAGTATATAGTTGTCACCTCTCTAGGTTCATGAACAAATTGCGAACAAATTGAAATCCATTTTATCATTTTATCAGCAATTTTTTATTGAGACAACATTCACAGTGTATTGTAAAATTACGGTACACAACATAAAAAATTAGTGTAACATTTTGAATGTCCATTATGCTTGAAGCTATGAAATATGTGAAATATGAAACCGCTTCACATAGTCAATAATAAAATGCAACTATGAGACAGATTTTTATAAATAGACACATCTGCAAATTAATTCTTAAAAATAAATTAAAAAATCAAATTACATTCGTTTGTTATTATTCCATTTGAGGAAAAAACAAAATCTTGAAAGCATCACCTTTATTCTCTATCATCATTTTTGGCATAATTGTTAATTTAGCTGTCACCGAAGGTAAAAAAAACTCTTAAATATGTATGCATTTTTGCTTGATGTAAATAAATTATATTGGTACATGTAGCGAGTTCCCACGTAAGAGTTGATGTAGAACTTTCTATTCCTGGTACAATTGCTAAAATTTACGTTTATAATTATGCATTTGGCATGTAAAGCAAAATATCCCACCAAATCCGATTGGAATTTTACAATCCCAGACTGTGTTGAATATTTTGGTATTTCAACCTCTGTTAATAGGAGCTTTAAAAAAGCGAAATTCCATGGGCCATTTTCCAACAATAATAATAGGTCAGAATTCGAATTCATTTTTAACGTTGGCGTTAATTCTTGATAAGGTGTTAATGTGTGAAGAAGGATTTGTCAATAATTTTTATATATAATAATAAACAAACTATTAATTAAATAAAGAAAACGCCTTTGCATAAACTGTTATAACTCATTATGCAGATGGGACTTTTTAATTTCTGCAAATGTAATTTTTTGTCATAAATTCTAGATGCCTACTAATACAAATTTAAAAAGGCATAATAAACAAAAAATAGAGTTATTACAAGGTTAATATAGGAATTAAAACATTTTATTTTTTTTTAAATTTCAATTGTTAAAATAATTAATTAAAGTAATTAAGAAAATCGTTGTTATATTTCTGAAAAATGTTTTGAGCTCTTGGAACCATTATTTTAAAATATTTATTAACATTGATGTATTTATATTACAAATATAATTCTTGTTATAAATTCTAGATATCTACTAATACAAAATCATAATTGTTTTGTTATAAATAAGGTTTTTAGGAAAAATAATATGTATATATTTTTAAAAATAATCATCATTAATTAAAATTAAGGATATAAATTCAGAAGTTTATATAGGTTTCTATGAAAATTATCATAAACTAGTCGTCGATTACGTCTTTTTAGCTTTTAAAAGAAACCAATTATTATCCATAGTATTAAAATCCTCCTACTATCGCTATCATTAATAATATTACTATTATTGTTATTGCTAGATATTGTAGACATTAAGAAAGCTTGAGAACCAGAAAAAGATAGTGTTGAAGTTGGAATAATTTCCAGATATATTTCCATTTCTTTAAATATTATGATCTATTGATGAACTATATAGATGGATTAAATATATACGTTGAAAGAATTAAGCAATGGAATAGTTTGTATGAGCTGAGATTGTTGACTGAAAGTGGCAATAATTCTCTTTCAACATCCCATGCTATAGAATGAAGTAAAGCTGTATCAACAGGCTCATTCCAATGTAAAGAAATATTTAAATATTGTTGATTATGTTGAGATTGTGTTATTTTATCAGTTAATCCCCTTATATCAGCATTAAAAAAAATAAGATGATGTTCTAATATATTTTTTCTGCTCAATCCATTGGCAGCATCATTGCCATCATTACCACCTTCATTATCATGGTTGTTTAGAAAACAATCCCGAGTTGAAAATAATATTTTTACCATTAATATGAATTTTTACCATTAATATGATTATTATAATTAGTTAATTCTGATGATCACTATTAAAAACATTTGTCATGACTATCACCATCACCTTGTAAATTAGAAGTTAGCTTTAAAAGTTGGCTGTTATTCTAAATCATCAACATGACCAGTAGAATTATTTCTATTTGATTTCTTATCTTTTTTTAAATTAGTAATATTGTCATTATTAAAAATTTTTAATGATGAATCGTTATGATCATTTGTTTGTGGCGTTGATGTTGATTCCATTAATTTTTTTAAAAAAATTTCTTTATTTTTGGTATATATCAATGTCACAATCACCATTAATATCAATATCAACAATAATATCATTGCTGTTGTTTCCACTATTACATACTATTGGCATGTCAGCAAAATTTTGGTATCTATCTATGCTTCAGTTCTTTTAAATTTTTTTTTGAAAAAAATGTCATTTATTATGAAATTTTTTTTGGGGGATTCATTAAATAAAAATCTATTGACAAATAAAATTTATGTATTACAAAATAATTGCTTTAATATTAAAATAATTAATAATAATCATGTCACAATAAATTGAAACGCACTATTTATTACATAAATATATATAAATATTAAATAAAATAAATAAATTAAAAATTATAAAATAAATAATAATCATTACAAGATAAATCAAATTAAGTCTTCTTGCAATATTCATCCATAATTTCTTTATATATTTTGTCCTTTGATGTCCTAAAGGCATTGATCCTTTGCCATGAATATTCCAAATAGTTGAATTTTATCTGGCTTTGTGCTGACTGCACAATGGCCCATAATGCCCACATAATATGACTTGTTAATGAATAACCGTCGGCTTCTATTTCTAATTGTTTTAAAAGTTCATCTCTTGATAAACTTTTTCCATTATTATCATTGTTGTTGTTGTTGTTGGATTCCGATAAAAATGAATCCAAATAGGATTCCAAAAAATTGCGCTGCTGCTGTTTATTTGGATACCAATCTTTATGTTCCATATGGGATTCTGTTGAGTTGTAGTCATAGGCCCACTCACATAGGTGGTTACCTATGTCAAAACCACGGTTATTCCAACCAGAGTATTCTAGATCAATGATTGCTAGCTGACCTGATCCATCAGTAAGAGATAATATATTCCCACACTGGCACTAAAGAACCCAATAAATAAAATGAAAATAATAATTCAATTGAATTAATCAAATCAAATCAAATCAAATCAAATCAAATCAAATCAAATCAAATCAAATCAAATCAAGTCAAATCAATTAATTTTTTACTTACATCATTATGTGAAAAGACGATCGGCGAGCCAATAATTTGTAATTTAGATTTTAATTCCTCTATTTCTGTTTTTAATAAACCCAAATCAAGTTTTTTTATATGAATGTTATTGGAGGGATCAAAAGAATCAGAATTGACTATATTCCATGACAGTTGGAACCACTTGTCAATGTTGGACCAGACTTCAGGAACAATCGTTTCGATATTATCAGGGGGAAAAATTGTTACAACGTTGTGCAATTTAAACATGTAGGTGGCTATTTTACGAGAAATCTCCTCATTTCTTATGTCTTTATTTGTCAGGGTTACAGATTCGAAAAATTGTTCAAATCTACCATTATTAAAAATCAATAATAATTGAGGACCAATTTTCACCCGTGATAACATTTTTAAAAAGACCAACTCCTTTTCCCGGTCCAATAGTTTATCAACTCCTTGCCCATAAATCCTCAAGATTATTTTTTTCTTTGAATAAAGGTTGGTTATAAAGTACAGGTTGTTTGTCAATCCCTTTTGGTCGGCCTCTATACTAATGTCATTCTCATTTTTAATATCGGCCCAGCCATCTATATTTTTTGCAATAACAGAAACCAATGTCTTTCGAAATTCCAAATCATTATTTGTTATACTAGTATGTCACGATTATGATAATTATATAAATAATTGAATAAATTGAAGTAATAATAATCATAATAATCATAAAATACTTACGGTAGTTCAATTGTAATATTTAATGTAGGAACATCACTTTCTTTATTTAGTAAGTTTCTTAATAAACGAGTTATATCTAATTATATTCAAGAAAAACTTTTAGAATTATATGGTGACTATGAAAATGAAGTTGCAACACTTTACTTACATTTATTTATATTCGAGGAATTAAAAAAGTTGAAAGTATTTGAAAGTTCGACTGTTTGCATTTCTGAAGTTGACATAAATTCAATTTTTTTTTTTTAAATATTTTTTAATGTGTGTGTGTGTATATATATATATATATATTAAATATGTGTTATTTCTTATTGGACAAAGAATAATTTGCGTGATACCATGTGATTGATTGAACGCACAATGAACGTAAAATAGTAATTTATAGATCACGAGGGTTGCATGAAAAAAGAAAGTGTTACTCAATCAATGTAATAAGCCAATAAAAATAATCAATTCACGGAAATCATTGATTGAGAAAGATTATTCTAACATTTTAGATTTTTAATTCCGGATTCAAAAGAACTTTGGAACTATTCTTAGAAAGGTCGTGTTTACTTTTAAGGAAATACATTTGGTGAATAATCAGTGGGTAGTACAAACAATTAAAAATTAAAAATGATGTCAAATAAGTATTGAAGTTTCACCACATATTTATCTTGTTGTTTTACCTTAAAAAGGTAGACAAAAAGGATTCTGACTATAATATTAATGGTATAATTAAAAATGTTTATCGAGTTTATTTGCACAGTTTTACCATATTAATATCAATTTTTAATTGAAAATCGTTAAAAAAAAATTGCAAACTTTAAATTGCAAATTTTTATCCAAATTAAACCATATTTGTTTCAAAGACTCAAAATGTCAAATGTACCGAATTACCTGACTTAAGAAAGGCGAATTTTTCTTATAGGAAATATCCAACAATATTAAATAGATCTAAAAGAACAGTTGAAAACACCATTAATGATTATTTTTTAAAAAATAAAACAACTACAGTTTCTAGGACTGGCAGACCTAAAAATTACCAGGTCGTGATGAAAGACGGCTTGTGAAAGCAGTAATAAAAGTCCCCAAATCAACTGCCTATCAATTATCCAAAGCAACTTGAAGAATTAAACATTATAGCAAGTGGAAAGACTTCAGGTGAACTATACATCCCAAAAAATATTTATGGTAGGAAAGCTGTAAAGAATGGAAATAAATTATATTTAGTGATGAGAGTAGGTTCTTACTATTCAAAACGATTCAAATGATTAAGTTTGGAGGATAGCAGGGGAAAAATATAAAAAAGAATCTTTAAATCCAACGGTAAAACAATCCGATGGAATTATGGTTTGAGGTCATTTTACAAGAATAAAAATGGGTCCATTAGTATTGGTTGAAGATAGACTAAACAAGTAATTATAATAATAATATCTTTTAACGAATCAAGTGTCGTAATCATGGTGATCTTTCAAGAAGACAATGCACTAACGTTGTGGTTTTTCCCTGGCCTGTCCAAAGCCTAGATCTCAATCCCATTGAAATATTTGGCAGGGTTTAAAAGGAAGACTTAGATTTAAAAATTATAAATCAAAAAATAAGACTGAATTATTTAATTTATTGAAAGAGGAATGGTTTAATACTAGTCCAAAAAATTAATAAATTAATAGATAGTATGCCACGAATGTTTGATGCTGTTTTGGAAAGTAGAAGAAACCCGACAATATAATTAATTTAAAATAGTTTTTGATGTCTTTTATGTTTCGAGTTGGATTGTTTACGTTTTATTAACCTGTGTTCAAACTTTGCAGTAATATAATCCTTTATCTTTTAAAACGTTTTCCGTGTCAGATCAGACCAGAT
>CAJVPN010001886.1:0-11362 GCA_910592215.1 Entrophospora candida
CTGCCTTAAAAATTTTCTTAAAGCAGATACATATGATAAAGAAATTATATCTCAAATTTGGTGGTGGTTGCTACACAACAAGGGTAATCAAACGAGGGTGTGATGACATTCGATTATAAAATTCGAGTTTAAATTTTATGATATAATAATATATGATTGACATCATTACGTAATTATTACACTAATTAAACTAGAAAAAAATAATTCCATATAATTTTTTTGAATTTTTATAATAAATAAAATATGGATGGATCAACCTCTCCAATTACTGATACCAATATTATCAATAACACTAGTAAGACTAGTAATTCATTTCAATCAGAAGAAGATAGATTAAAAATGGTAAAACAAGAAAGGGATCAAGTACAAGAACAATTGCTAATACGGCAACGAGAAGAACAACAACAACGGCAACGAGAAGAACAACAACAACGGCAACATCATCACAATAATTTTCAACAAGGACATCATCATAATTATCAACAGCAACATCAACATCAACAAGGACAATATTCATCAGTTCAACAACAATCTCGATCAACGCATTCTCCAGCTACTAACTTCCCTTCAAATTCATCACATCCTTATGACTCGGTAACTCCACCACAGCAACAACCACCTTCATTCAATCAAAATATCAATCAAAAAGGTTACAGAACATCAGTGCCACCACCACAATCTCAACCATCTGTTTATAATTATTTCGAAAGTATTTATTATTATTTTTCTTAAATCACATGATTTTGTTATGGTCATTCATAATAATAAATCAAAATATATTTAATTTAGATCAAAAAACAATGATGAACAAATTAAATAACTCGGAAGAGCCATATGGTAATGTAGTTATAACAATTATAATAATAAGGAATTTCTCATATATCTCATTAATAATTTTAATTTTTAATCAAGAGATGCAAATTGATGACAATAAAATGAAAACGGGTTCTGGTTTACTTAACTTTGAAACTATTTTAGATCTAGGAATTTATAACATATCTTATAACAATCGTAGATAATCAAATAATTTTTCTGTATTTGCAGCTAAAGTTTTTTTTTTTCTAATATTATTTACAAAATAAAAAAATCCACAATTTGAACTATTTGAATTTTTTATGCTAATTTCAGCTGAAAATATGTCAAATCCAAAAAAAAATTATTTATTGTTGCAAGATAAATGATGAAAACAATAATAATGTTTTTTACGAATGTAAGGCTCTATAAACCAAGGAATTGTAAAAATTAAAATTGAATTCCAAATTATAAATTCCATAGATTTTTTATTATTGGTGATGAAGTTTATGATAATAAACTTTTTCTGATAATAAATTTTTTCCTCTATATTTTGAATAACAGTATGAGCAAATTTCCACATTACCATCAACAATCCATGAAACAAAAAAAATGTCAAATGTTCACCTTTTGAAGTACCAAATAACGAATAAAATATATATTCATGAAATATCCCACTACATAAAAAACTTGCAAATAATCCTAATACATTTCCAACAACCATATTCTTTTCTTTGCAATAATTTGGAAATAGTGATACTAAAAGATTTTTGATTGGATAATAGCCTAATTCTTTAAAACTTTCATTAAATATCTGATGCCACCTAAAGTCAAAGTCAAATAGATATTATTAATAATTTAAAAAGATTTAGAGAGTTAGAAGTTATATGTGTGTATATGTGTGTATGTGTGTTTATGTGTATGTATACATACCTTTTACTCCATAAATCTTTTGGGTTTGATGATAACCATGGTTTATTAAATAATGGCTCTGATTCAAATAATGTCCTCCTCAACCAATTCCTAATCCTTGCCATTATTATTGTTGATTTTAATAGAAACCGTTGAAAAGAATTTAGAAAAAAAGAATATTTGCAATTTTTTTCAATGTTATTATTATTGGTAGTAGCATTTAATAATAACATCAACAATTTATTTGTGATTGGCAAAGAAATATTTTCCAAGATCCATAATGAGCCCGCTGATATTAAGAGAAGTTGTTCATAAATAGAATTCATATTAATATATAGAAATATACTATAGCAGTAACAATATAATAATATTGTTGATGAAGTAACAAATGGTGCAGATGCTGATAACGATATGTGATCTAATGTTTGATCCATTAGGAGCAGTTGTGGTGGTGGTGATGTCGATGCCAATTTAAATGATGCAATTATATAGTCCATTATTCTCAGAATGTATGGTCTATCAGGTATTGAGACGGTGAATGATTCCAAGAATATTAAGCAGACCTCTCGAATTAGAAACATTTCTAGAAGACTAAATAATCTTGACAATAAATATGATTTAAGATTTATTTGTTCCTTTTTTTTAATCGAGTCACTAAAGTTGGTAGAGTTGATGATTTTATCATTAATGCAACTCAAATTATCGTAATTAGTGGTACTAAAGTTATCGGTTTTTCTCCAGTGAAATAATGTCCATATGAAAGGTTTGAAATCTTTTTCTATTTCTTCATGCTTTTTTATTGTAGTTGCTGTTGATTTTTTCAACCATAACAACATTTTGAATGTTAAAGATGCTATTATAACAGGAATTGACAAATGGTTTTTACATGAAAAATTTGATCCAACAATTAAAGGTAACAAATAAATTGATGAAATCACCGATATTAATATAATTTTACGTATTATTGAAATTTTTGATGGTGAACTAAACGATGACAAGCATATAAATATTGTCAGTAGGCTAATTAACATTATTATATATGTAGAAAATGTAAAATTTTTTGTTATTATTAACAAATTCATCTTGATTATTAAGGATATCGAGGGGTTTTCAAAAAAAATAATAAATATAACCTCATTTTTTTTTAATATACAAGTGTTGGCGAAAGGATTTACATTATTCACATGTAGTAATTGGCCTATTACTATTACAGTTAGAACTGATGGATAGACAACGATTGTGGATTTAAGGAAAATACAAATTTGGAAAGAAATAAATAGCTTTGAACTGATTGGCGGTGATCATCATCGTAACAAAAATAATTTATTCTCCTTCGACAAATAATAATCATCATCATTCAAGATTGTTTATTAAAACAGCAAGATACATTAGACCATACTCATTTTTGGGAGGCTTATTTTTTTTAGTTAGACACGTGCACAGCTTTGTTGCTTTTGGGGCATACTTTATATAAAAAGAGGGCAATAATAAATAGTCTCACAATAATAAAAACCTTGTAACATTCAAATATCCAAATTTCTTGTTTATAGTTTGTTTATGTACGGATACAACTAGTTATTATTATATAAAATAATTGATTTAAAAATGTTATTATTATTGTAATCTAAAAAATAAAACATATTATGGAGTATTGGGAAAGAGACAACCAATAGACAATGGACTTATGATTATTATGTGCAAAACTCAAAATAATATTCAGTTTTTCTTTTACAATTGGTGCCAATTATTCTTATGTTTAAGAGTTTTCAGGAGGAGGATAAGTTGATAAGTGAGTGGGTGACATGTATAACAAAATGGCCAAATTCACACAATATTGAATTTTCATTAGAAGTTTGTGGAAAATTATATTATTTTGTGTGTAATGCTACATCAAGTCAATGGTTTGTTCGGGAATCTGGAAAAACATGGTAATATAGACGTTATTGTGTGAATATTTAAAAAATTCGTATAAGCTTGAACAATATTTTCCCAAGTACTTATCTTTCTTTTTATGGAAATCATTTGCATGCGGTTTTTTCACACGGCTATATAGCAAAACGTTCATCCATTAATATTAAAATATGACATTGTGCGCTCTAAGAAAGAGACACAGCAGCTATTTGAAAAAGATTAAACATGAAACAAAAAATCAAAGAGTTTTTACAATTGGATCTACAGAGCTTAAAATCTGTTAAAGAATGTGCAGAATCTTTTTTGGCTTGAAATTGATCCATAAACTATATACAAACAGAGTTTAATTAAATTAATAAATTTTTTGTTAGGATCAATAATAATGCTGGTATAATGGCAACATAAGTTAATTTATATTTTATTATTTTTTTTATTATTTTAATTAATTAATATTTATTTTCTTTAATTGCTGATGGAATTCAAGATCAATTTGGAACCAATCATGTTGGGCATTTTGTAAGTTTTGGTTTAACTATTTATATTAGATTCACACAATATATATGCTAATTGTGCTTATTTTATAATTTTTCAAAATAAAATGTCTTACAAAGTTACTTTTACCAACAATTGAAGCATTAGCCCATCAAGAATAGTTAATGTTAGCAGGTTGGTTATTTATTTAAATAGTCAATTAACAAACATTCATATATTTATCCATTATGTTAATTTCATATTAAATAATAGTATGGCTCATAAACATGTGCCTAAGGGTGGAATAGAATTTGATAAAATAAGTGATCCAGATGCTCAAGCACCAGTAGTACATTATAGACTATCAAAACTTTCAAATATTTTATTTACAGTTGAATTGAATAAAAGGCTTGAAGGAAAACAAGTTTATGCCAATTCATTCATTTTTTTAATTTATTTAATCAGGAATCATACTGAATTGCCAAGAGGTCCTATAGATAATTGGATGAGTGTCCACATCATGTTATTTACAAACATAGCATGGGCAATAGAAAGGGGTTCAACGTCAAAAATCATAATTTTGAGTTGATACCATATATATATGTAACTTGTCACAAAGAATAATTTTAGTTTAGAAGCCATGCCCACTTAATAAATTTTCTGTTAGTTTTTTTAAAAAATAGTAAACAAGAGATTGACAATATAAATTACAAAGATCATGGTTTTGAGTTGACAGCATTTATACATGCAATTCATCACGAAAATTAATTTTAACTTAGTAACCATGCTGACTTCGAGATATTTTCCTTAGGATTAAGGTTACACATCACATTATATGGCAAAAAATAAAACTTTTTGTAAAATTGCGAAACTTAAATGAAACTTTGTATATATACTCTCTGGGATTAAAGCTATTGAACAGTATGCTTTTAATAACTTTTGTTAATGAAGTTTTACTAAAAAGGTAAATGTGAAGTTCAACATACGTTACGAATTCTTTCTTGTCCTCTACTATATTTTTTTGTTAAATTAAGGAAAACTAAATGAACAGTCTTCATGTTAACCTTAATAGTTATCGATTTATAAAAAAAATTTAGAATTTTATAAGACAATTGTACTAATAATATTTCATTTTTAATTATATGTATGTATGTATGTATGTATGTATGTATAGTAATAAATAGAAATGAGACTACCTTGGCATGAATCATTACTAGCTCTTAATATCAACTACAAACTCTTTACATGAGCAAACAATTTAATAAGAAACGTTCTTTTGGAATAGTGGTATATTCAAGTAGTTATATTTGTAATGTATTATTAATTTTTTAATTCACAATTTATCCAACGATAAAGTCAGATTGATAATTTATGGTTGAAGGTTGAGAATACCACCCACTCACTTGTTGGCTCTCATTCATTAATTCATTCACCTAAGCTCAAGATCTTGTAAAAAAAGCTTGGACATGTCAAATATTTAAGTGGCTTATGTGATTTGTAAAACGTAAAAGTATTACTTTATTATTGATTTGGCAACTATATATAAAAGTACTCATTAATTATTTCCTGAAATAGTAAAATATAATAGATCATGGAAAAGTAATAAATTAGTAAAAATATCATCAAACTTGGAGAACTACAATGCTTGGCTGTTTCTGCTAAAGGGTATAAATAATTATCAACAGGTCAATGTAATATATATTTTGTAATGACAAATTGTAATAACAAATGGTCATATATCTGAATAAATTATATTTGTTATATTAAATGCATTAAGGCGTTGAATGTTAAATCATGTGCCGTATTTTTTGTTTCAAATGATCGACACATTTTGCCGTATTAATTATGCACCTAAAGGTGGAATAGTCAAAACTTTCAAATATTTTATTTTACAGTTGAATCAAATAGAAGGAAAACAAGTTTATGCCAATTCTTTACATCCTGGTAATAATAATAACAATAATAATTATTTTTTTCAAACAAAACAACAATATAAAAAAATAGTCCATTCATTTCTTTAATTTATTTAATTAGTAGCCATAAAACTAAATCGACAAGAAGCATTATAGATACGTAGACAGTCACATTTTAGGTCGTATCACTTACACCTGATGAATAGGTGGGCATTGATTACATTGTATTGTGCAGCAAATCCCGAAGAACTTACATGGAAAATATTTTGTTCCTTTCATCAAACAATAATGTCAAAGATGTAGAACTGACACCGACGATCTAGTAAATGAAAAACCAAGAAAATAAAATAGAACAAGCTTTAGAAAGGAAGGGATCAGTTAATTTTCATTCATTAATTAATCGGAAAAGTAAGAGTTCTTCATTTGTCAAAGAAATTAATAGTTTTGTTAACCAAAAAAAGTAATGGTTTATTGTTTGTTAAGATAATTGATCAAAAAAACGATTGTTTGCTAATATCTCTTTCATTAATTGGTAAAAAAGGTAATAGTTCTTTAAAATACAACGATTTTACCTCGGTATAGACAATAATGCATTTTTGTCTTCATGATCATAGAGAGTATATATCACAACGCAACAAACTACGTGAAACTGCAAATTCCTTTTTATAGATAAAATTATCAAAAAGGCATTAAATCATTTCATTTTAAAAAAAATCCAAAAAAAAACAACAATTAACCCTGAAATAGAGATTAATGTTGCACTGGATTGATTTCGTTGATTTCTTACTATTACGTTATCTGCAACCGTCAAATTTGATTAATATTAATTGCGGTTGCGGATATTTTTTCTTCCACTTGTGTGCAGTATATTCCTTATATATAAAACTGGTAAAAATCTGTATAAAGGTTTTTCTCGTTTAAAAACATTAAATTAAATTAGCAATGTTTTTTACTAGTACCAAAAAATTTAAATTTGAAGACATTCCGGACTTAACTAGCAAAGTAATTAATTATCAAATTGGATATTTTAATTACTCGTCAACTCATAAATTAATTAATCATTATTGGTTTTATAGGTTGTGGTGGTAACTGGTGGCAACACGGGTATTGGGTACGTTACGTGTAGAGAGCTGGCAAGAAAAAATGCGCATGTATTTGTTTTAAGTCGTAGTATCGAAAGAGGCACAGCAGCTGTTGAAAAGATTAAACAAGAAACAAAAAATCCAAAAGTAGAGTTTTTACAATTGGATCTACAAAGTTTAAAATCTGTTAAAGAATGCGCTGAATCTTTTTTGGCTCGAAAATTACCTTTACATGTTTTGTAAGTAATAAATAAATTGATCCATAAACTATATACAAACAAAGTTTGATTAGCTAATGATAATAAATTTTTTTTGTTAGGATCAATAATGCTGGTATAATGGCAACGTAAGTTAATCTATATTTTGTATTTTTATTAATTTTATTATTTTAATTAATTAATTAATATTTATGTATTTAATTTTCATGATAAAAGTAAATTTTCTTTAACTGTTGATGGAATTCAAGATCAATTTGGAACCAATCATGTTGGGCATTTTGTGAGTTTTGATTTAACTATTTGTATTAGATTCACATAATATATATGCTAATTGTGCTTATTTTATAATTTTTCAAAATAAAGTATCTTACAAAATTACTTTTACCAACAATTGAAGCATCAGCTCCATCAAGAATAGTTAATGTTAGCAGGTTGGTTATTTATTTAGATAGTCAATTATCAACATCCATATATTTATCCATTATATTAATTTCATATTAAATAATAATAGTATAGGTCATAAACTTGCTAAGAATGGAATAGAATTTGATAAAATAAATGATCCAAATGCTCATTCACCAATAGAACGTTATGGAGTATCAAAGCTTTCAAATATTTTATTTACAGTTGAATTAAATAAAAGGCTTGAAGGAAAACAAGTTTATGCCAATTCTTTACATCCAGGTAATAATAACTTTTTCAAACAAAATAACAAAAATGAAAAATAATTCATTCATTTTGTTTTAATTTATTTAATTAGGATCTATACATACTGAATTGTTCAGAGGTATTATAGATAATTGGGGTAGATGGGTAGTCCCATTTCTTAGTCTTGTAAATTATGCACTCCTTACACCTGATGATGGGGCATTGACTACATTATATTGTGCAACAAGTCCTGAGATTGAAGAAAAGAACTTTCATGGAAAATATTTCATTCCATTTGGTGTAGAATCTCTGCCAGGTGATAATGGCAAAGACGAAGAACTGGCAAAAAAATTATGGCAATTTACTGATGATCTAGTGAATGAAAAACTAAAAGACATAAAATAGAAAATGAAATATGTATTTGTAATAAAATTAAAATAAATTTTAAACAATTTTGATTATTTACTACTCCACAAAAATTCCAATTTTGACCAATAAAATTGCGTTTGTGGATATTTTTGTTAATTACTACACGGTTGGGATAAATATCGAAATACATCATTTCCATATTTATCTATATCGAAAAAAAAATTTCCTGATGTTATTACAAATTAAAATACAGTGATAGTAGAAAATTATCCAAAAATATGTAATTGTAGGATCACCATTGTGAAAATGGTATATATATAAACTGATAAATGTTTTTTTAATTTTCTTCTCGTTTAAAATATTAAATTAAATTGACAATGTTTTTTACTAATACCAAAAAATTTAAATTTGAAGACATTCCGGATTTAACTGGCAAAGTAATTAATTGATTAAATTGGATATTTTAATTACTGGTCGACTCATAATCATTGTTTTATAGGTTGCGGTGGTAACTGGTGGCAACACTGGTATTGGGTATGTCACATGTAGAGAGCTAGCGAGGAAAAATGCTCATGTATTTGTTCTAAGTCGTAGTATCGAAAGAGGTACAGCAGCTGTCAAAAAGATTAAACAAGAAACAGGAAATCAAAACGTAGAGTTTTTACAATTAGATCTACAAAGTTTAAAATCTGTTAAAGAATGCACTGAATCTTTTTTGGCTCGAAAGTTACCTTTACATATCTTGTAAGTAATAAACTATATACAACAAATAGGGTTTAATTAATTAGACTAATGACGATGAATTTTTTATTAGGATCAATAATGCTGGTATAATGGCAACGTAAGTTAATCTATTACTATATTTTATTATTTTAATTAATTAATATTTATATATATTTAATTCATGATCAAAGTAAGTTTTCTTTAACTGTTGATGGAATTCAAGACCAATTTGGAACCAATCATGTTGGGCATTTTGTAAGTTTTAACCTAATCCAATCTAGTCATTTGTATTAGATTCACACCAATATATATGCTAATTGTGCTTATTTTATAATTTTTCAAAATAAAGTATCTTACAAAATTACTTTTACCAACAATTGAAGCATCAGCTCCATCAAGAATAGTTAATGTTAGCAGGTCTATTATTTATTTAGATAGTCAATTATCAACATCCATATATTTATCCATTATATTAATTTCATATTAAATAATAGTATGGCTCATAAACATGCACCTAAGGGTGGAATAGAATTTGATAAAATAAATGATCCAGATGCTCAAGCACCAATAGAACGTTATAGAGTATCAAAACTTTCAAATATTTTATTTACAGTTGAATTAAATAAAAGACTTGAAGGAAAACAAGTTTATGCCAATTCTTTACATCCAGGTAACAATGATTTTTTTCAAACAAACAATATAAAAAAAAATAATTCGTTCATTTTTTTAATTATTTAATTAGGAGTCATAAATACTGAATTGTCAAGAGGTATTATAGATAATTGGGGTATATGGGTAGTTCCACTTGTTAAACTTTTGAGTTTTGTATTACTTACACCTGATGATGGAGCATTAACCTCGTTATATTGTGCAACAAGTCCCGAGATTGAAGAGAAGAACTTGCATGGAAAATTTTTTGTTCCATTTGGCGTAGAATCTCCACCAAACGATAATGGCAAAGATGAAGAACTGGCAAAAAAATTATGGAAATTTACTGATGATCTAGTGAATGAAAAACTAAAAGACATAAAGTAGAAAATGAAATATGTATTTGTAATAAAATTAAAAATAAACAATTTTGATTGTAAAAGTATCTGCAACCACTAATTTGATAAATATGCCACCAGATAAAATTGCGGCTGTGGATATTTTTGTTGATAACTACATGGTTGGGAATAAGAATTGATTTTATTTTATACACTATCATTTGAAATTAAAGATGGTTGGATCAGCAATGCATTTTTCCCACGGTTATTACCATATAGCAGAAAACATTTATCAAGATATAAATTTATAATTAATTAAAATACAGGAATAGGCATAAAGATAATAATGTAGTTATATAGTATCAATAATAGCAAATACTTGTCTGAAAAAATTATATAAAATTGTGTGAACGTTTTTTAATTTTCTTCTTGTTTAAAATATTAAATTATAATAGAAATGTTTTTACTAAATAATTTAAATTTGAAGACATTTCATATTTAACCGGCAAAGTAATTAATTACTATTATCAAATCAGATTTTTTAATTACTATTCAATTCATTCATTCATTGATTATCATTATTTGTCTTATAGGTTGTGGTGGCAACTGGTGGCAACATGGGTATTGGTATATTACGTGTAGAGAGCTGGCAAGAAAAAATGCACATGTGTCGTAGTATTGAAAAGGTGTGACAGCAGCTGTTGAAAAAATTAAACAAGAAACAGGAAATCAAAACGTTGATTTTTTACAATTAGATCTACAAAGTTTCAAATCTGTTAAAGAGTGCGTTGAATCTTTTTTGGTTCGAAAGTTACCTTTACATATCATGTAAGTAAACATATCTTGTAAGTAATAAATTTAATCATAATAATGTGGTAATTTTATTGGTGGGTTAGACATATCTAGAAATTAATTGAATATTTTTTGTGGATAATTAACATAGTAGCAATTTAATTGATTTATAAACTATAATGTAATATTTTTATGTTTAAATTAAATAAATTAATTTTTATCAGGATAAATAATGCTGGTATAATGGCAACGTGAGTTAATCTTTATTTTATATTTTTATTATTTTTATTATTTTTATTATTTTTAATTAATTAATTAATATTTGTGTATTTAATTTTCATGATAAAAGTAAGTTTTCTTTAACTGTTGATGGAATTCAAGACCAATTTGGAACCAATCATGTTGGGCATTTTGTAAGTTTTGATTTAATTCAATCTAATCATTTGTATTAGATTCACATAATATATACTAATTGTGCTTATTTTATAATTTTTCAAAACAAGTATCTTACAAAATTACTTTTACCAACAATTGAAGCATCAGCT
>CAJVPN010001887.1:0-11361 GCA_910592215.1 Entrophospora candida
ACTGTACGAACTCAATGGTACGAAGTCAGTCGTACGTACGTACGAAGATTCTTCTCGTACAGCGAAATTGCACAACCTTGGTATTATACAGTGTTTTAGACAATTTCTGTTGCACCAATTTAATTTTAATTCCGTTGTATTGAAAATAAAACATTCTCGTTGTTTTAATTATTACAGAAAAAATCATACAGACTCACCTCAAACCTTTATATTATTAATGTTCGCTTTTGTCTAGTATTGCCCATTTATTCTATGTAATACAAACACATCAAAAATAAATAAAATTTTCACAAATGGTAAAATCATCATTAGAAAAGTTAAACTTATTATTTAGCAGCCTAATTAAGACCAAGGAGGATGCTCTACCATTAAAGTATATTAGTAAACTTGTAAATGATTTAGCAAAGTTGTTGAATGAACCAGACTTTTATGATGTAGAAATTAGAGTTGGAGTAGGCGAGGATATTAAAACTTTTAAAGCTCATTCCACCATTTTAAAAGCAAGATCGTCATATTTTAAAGCTGCTTTATTAAATAATTGGGTTAAAAAAAATGATGATGATATTATTTTATTTAAAAAAGAAAATATTTCTCCAAATGTTTTTGAAGTTCTTTTAATGTAAGAATTAATTTAATTACAATTAATAATTTAATTAATAAGTTGAATGATTATAATAATTTATTTTATTTTATTTTATTTTATAGATATATTTACAATGGAATAGTTAATGTAGATAATCTAGATGGAAATGAAATTCTTCAACTTCTTGAAGCATGTGATGAATTAAACTTTGATGAGCTAATTAATGATTTGCAATACTATTTGATTAACAAAAAAAAAGAATGGTTTCAACAGAATTTAGTTTATGTTCATAAAATTTCATCACAGCATCAATTGTTTAACTTGCTTCAAGGACATTGTGCTAAAATAATTAGCAAAGATCCAGAATCATTTTTGAATTCTAATAACATTACAAAAATTGAAAAGTCCATGCTTAAATCTATTTTAGAAAGGGATGATCTAAAATTAAAAGAAATAGATATTTGGAATTATGTTATTCAATGGGGAATAGGTCAGAATAAAGACTTGGAAAAAGATATTTCAGTGTGGAAGAAGGAAGATTTCGTCAAGTTGAAAATTGTAATAAAAGATATAATTCCATTGATAAGATTCAATCAAATTTCTTCCACAGATTTTTCTTGTAAAATTTTACCATTTAAAAAAATTTTTCGTAAAGGAATTTATAATGAAATTCTTTTATACTATCTTAACAATGACTGGCAGCCAAAATTATTACTTCAAAAAGGACCAAGATTAAAAATGAGAACAGGAAAATTATTAAATTTACAAATGAAATCTCTAATTTCAAGTTGGATTGATTACAAAAATGATCTATATAATGAAAAAGATATACCTTATGAATTTGAATTAATTCTTTGTGGATCCCAAGATGGATTCTCTAGATCTGTTTTTGAGGATAAATGTTATAATATCAAACAAACTATAGCTATTATGAAGATAAAAGAAATTGGTGAGCTAGTTGGTGGCTATAATCCAGTTGGTTGGAATATAAAAGAAAAGTCTCCAGATGAAGATTACAAAATTAAAACAGACAAAAGTTTCATTTTCAAAGTTGATAAAAATCAACTTAGTAATTCAATATTAAGTAGAGTCATCAATTTACCTAATTTTGGAGTATATCATAATAAACAAAGGATTAATAAAAGTATAAATTATATAGATTTTCAAGAAACGACTATAAATTTTTACGATTTACAACTATGTAATAGTGTCAATAATGAACCATATTGTTTTTATTCTTATAATAATATTTATAAAAATAACCTTGATTTCAGAAATAATAATAGTAGAGTTCATTTGATAGAAGAATGTGAGGTTTATCGGATTAATTTTTTTAAAAAAATAAATATCTAAATTTGTGAATTATTATTAATAATAATATCACTCAATCATTTATCTTTAATGTGTATTAAAATTTTTAGTATTGGTAGTTGGTTGTATAGTTAGTTGGCTTCAATGTAATTTATTAAATTTTTATATATCTCCTCGTGAATCATGCATGTTGTTCTTTTACATCAATCATTTTGGATCATGTAATAATAATTCAAACAAAAGTTTCTTTAATATTCAATCATATTCTGTGCCCAACATCTACAACCTTAAACTTGTTGTTTTTATTAATATTACAATCATCATCATCATCATTTGAATCCCTGAATTTCAGCATTACGTAACCAGTGTTAGCTGCGGTTTTATGGTATTAATATTAACGTACGAGCGACAATACGGCACGCGCTGTAACCGTATTTATTTCAATTGTCTATTTTTCAATTGTCTTTAAAAGAAAAGGTTTATTAAAAGATGATGGGTATGTGGTTCTAACCTTGAAAAATTTGTTTTGTCACAGCACTCACAATGTTAGTTGCGAAGCAAGATTCGTTGTTTCCAATCAACATGATCATCATTATTAACACCAATTCAAAATTGCGTTTTAATTAATTATATAATATGTAAAAATTAAAATTTTATACAAGAAATAATATAATAGCCAAATTAAAAAAAATATATTAAATATTAAATTAATAATAGTACAAATAATAGTACAAATAATAATAACATAGAAAGGGTTGATATAATATAAACCCATATTACATATTATGCCACGTTGCTAAATTACAAAGATTTTGTTTTTTTAAAAAAACTCCGAATTTTAATCAAATGATCACTTCTCTATTTTGTAAAAACCCAAAAATAATAATTGACTTGACATAATAATAATTAATAATATATTAACCTTTCAGTAGAATTGTCCGCTGAATTATTATTACTACTAGAACCAAAACCGTTTCCGCCTCCATGGTTATTGTTATTAATAGTACCACCCCTACCCCTACCGCCACCACCTAATCCATTCGAATTATTATCACGTCCTCCTCTATGATTATTGATGTTATTTGCACCCATAGCATTTGAGATTAATGGTTGAGTATTTGCATACATATTAACATCGCTTCCATCATTGTGTAATAAGATTTGTCTTTGCGGTTGTAATGGTAAATTAGAAATTCTTCCTCTTCCCCCTCCTTGTTGTTGAATTTGTAATGGTGTCTGTTGAGATGGCAGAGTAGGTGTGTATGTGACGCCACTTCCATGTTGGGATTCTTGTGAACCAAAATATGAGGACCATTCATTTAAATCTGCATTGTGTGGAAGTCCCCAAAGATTTGGTGTTGATGTATTAGTATTTAATGACGCTTGAAAATCGTTAGGTGTGGTAGTGGCAACAGTGTTATTTGTAGAGGAAGAAACCATTCCCGGTGCTCCATATGGATCGGTCACTCCGATAGGTTTTTGATCTCGTGGATTTGTTGTGTTAGAAGTAATATATTTGAATGAAAATGGATTATTAAACATTTGTGCCGATTCTGCTAGACCATGGTGTAATTGAGGTAGTGGTTGTGGTTGTGATTGTGGTTGTATTTGCGGTGTTGTTTGTGGTTGAGTTTGTGTATGAAAATTAAACTGATTATGTTGTTGTTGTTGTTGTTGTTGTTGTTGTTGTTGTTGTTGTTGTTGTTGTTGTGAAGGAACTGAAATTTGATCACTAAAACTTAAAATTGAATTATTATTATTGATATCACTAATATTATTAATATTATCGCTTTGAAAATTTGTATTTATTGAACTAGGCACTATGCTTGATGATGATGATGAGGATGATGATAATTGGGTCTCCATTTTCATATTGTTGATATCACTTTCGTTAGATAAATTAGATTGATTGTACAATGTACGATAACGAGATTGCCATGCACGATCCGTGAATCCAACAGGTTTTTGTTGATTTTCTGATGACGAATTACCACGCTTTTTTTTATCAACATTACCACCACCACCACCACTGCCACCAACAATGTTTTTAACAGTCAATTCTGGGTCTAATTGAATCTCTTTTAAATCCACCAAATCCAATAATAGTTCATAATATTTAAAAGCCGTCTGCCATCTTTTCTTGAATTCTTCTAATAATTTCAAAGAATGGGCAAGTTGAATTTTTGAAAATCGTGAAATATTTGAATCTTCTTGGGTAGCGTTATATGTGTGGATAACACCAGCAGTAAAAATACAATATACGATAGCATTTACTGCTTGATTTAACTGATTGTTATTTAACAAATCGACGGCTATTTCTGTGATTGCTGTTGCAGCTTTAGTGCACACTTCATGTGATGAATTGTGTAAAGAGGCATATGGACGGTGAAGAAACATTAATGCCGAGTAATATAGAATGTGTAAACAAAGAGTAGATGGGTGTTTTGCTTGATCTGAATTTGGAGTGTATTGTAAATGCTCTGGTAATGCTAAATACCATGAATTGAGTGATGAATTTAATATGGAAAGAACTGTGTCGGAAGTCATTGATACAGGGTTACACCTGATGGCGTAAACATTTTGCATAACACGACCTAATATTTCACATAATTTGATTAAATAAATAAAACGTGAGGCTGTGTGCGCCTTTATTCTAGGTTCTAGCGGACCATTTATTATTGGTGATCCTAATGCACTGCTACTTGACGAAACTGGGGATGAAGTTGATGAAACTGTAACATGCTCCATTTTAAATGGAAGATATTCACTTTCATCATCTTCATCTTCTGAAGGGTACGCTGCATCTACATCCTTTTCATCAATTGCAAGTGGTCTTCCTAAGTGTGCACTTGCTGTGCTATATATTTATATAAATTATAAATTATACAAGTTTTACGCGTTAATTAATGAATTTTAAAATGTTTTATTTTATATAAATTTAACTTACCGATCAAGAACAAAGCAAGCCCAAAAGACACGTCTTTGCTCTTCTTTTTCTTCTCTTTTTAAATCAATTGGATGCCATTTTTCATTATTTCTATGTATACCTAATTCTTGTGACATACGACACGCCATACCACTATATAACCAAGCTCTTGTAACTCTACCTGTGCCATATTCTCTTAATGATAACAATACCAATGCTTGAATTGTGGTCATTCGAGCATTATCATAATCATTGTCAAGTAATGCTTTTGCACGTTCAAAAAAAAAATCACCAGCAGTATGATGATTATTAGGATCACTTCTAACTTCAATTCTATCCGAAAATTGTGAAGCGTAGGCGTATATGGCATTTAATAGTAGGAGCGGTGGATGCTCTTTTTGTTTCAGTTGATCAAAAAACCTTGGTTTATAGATAACGGCCATCAAAGGATGTACATTGTTGAAATAAAGTTCGAGCAGATGATCGGATAATTCTTGAGATGGTAGTTCGGTTAATTCAGGTCTCTTTAATAAATCAAAATTATTTGTCGATGCAATAACTTGACCAGGGTGTTTCCAATTGTTACTGGTAATGGATAAAATTCCATCCTTGTATCTATTTCCCTTTTTTAATAAATAAAAACCACTACTCCTTCCATGATATCTAATTTGATTATTCTCATCTATACTAAGAATTCCCATGACCTCGTTTAAATCGTCAATCAAATCACCACTCTTTGTCGTTCTATCAGTGTTTCGTTGATTAGATGATGATGGTGGTGATGATGATGATGATGAGTTGGTAGTTGATGATAATGATTTGTCAAAAATTCTTGTTAATGACTTGAGATCACCAGCAGATGATGAAGATTTTAATGATGTTGATGATGATGAATCATTTCTATAAGTTGTGAAATCTACATTATTACTTCTATTAGATGAAGTTGAATGCAAATCGTCTTGCATTAACTCAGCCAATGCTGCTTCAGCTCTAGGATCATTACTGTGAACTAAACCGCCTAACAATGATTCCATTTTATGTAATCTAGTTTCAATTGCTTCTATGTAACCTTTTGGTGGCCCTCTAAATAATAAATAACAATATAGTAAAATAAAGTTAATGATACTTTTGTCATATGATGCGCACCGAATAACGTAAAGACACATTGAAATAAAATTAATATAAATTATTTCATCAGGTTAAAAGAATACCTTTTTTTTGTTGTATCATTGTATGTACATTCCAGATTAAAGGCTTTGCAATTGCCGCAAACTGATTGAATTCCATCGCACTGAAATAAAAAAAAATAAGGAATACATAGTTTATAAATTTCTTTTTAATAAAAAAAAAAAATAAAACATAATTCATATAAAATTAACTAAATCAAATTACCTTGACTTTCTTGCGACGACATGAGTCACAAGCTTTTGAGACGCGTTGGCGTTTAGAAGAAGGAACGTCGTCAGGCATTTCTATGCTTACTTATATTAAATATTATTTTGTGCAAAAAGGTTTATCCGATAGGGTTGAAAATAAATCCAAAAACTTGAGAAGATGAATATATATTATTTACAAAAAAAAAAAAAAGAATTGTCTAATTTTTCCAGTCTTTTATTTTTACAGTTACTTTTTTATATTGTATTACAATAATAATCAATTTCACTCATTCACTGCGGATACATTATAAATTTAATTTTTATTATATTTAATTAACTCATTATTAATTTTGGAAAATTAAAATAATGGAATTAAAAAGGAAAAGAAAATATAAAAACTTTGAATATTAATTAATATAATTAGAGTCATTTTTAAATGATTTGATTTACTAATAAAATAAGATTAAATCAAAAAATATTAGTTTGGAAACAATTAATTTATGAAGAAAACGTTTTATTGGTGGACCAGAAAGAACATGTTATTTAAAATTAGTAAAATAAAATTTGGTATTATATAGGGAACTTTAATTTTATTTCGGGGTTACACAAACCAATAATAATATAATTTATAAGCGAGAGGACGAAATTACGTTATTGTGACAGAAGGTAGAGAGATTATATTTATAATTTATTGTCCTTTAAAAGATTTTCTAATTCACTAAAAACTCTTATTGGTAATCCAACGACATTATAATAACATCTATAGAAAATAACAATAATTTAATTAATTAATAATAATAACAAATCCACAGGTAAACTTTGATAAGTCGGTCCCCTCAATCAATTTGCTTAAAGTACTTTAATAATATAAATAACGACCGACTTTATCGAGTTTACCTGTGCAGATAGATCGATAGATAAATAATAAATAAATGATTTTTATACCCGTTTATTTTCTCAACAAAAAATGCACCTAAAAATTGATAAGCGTATGCACCTATTTTTTTATCACAATCAAAATAATCATAGTTGATTGATTGATTGCATTATCATTACTAATTTATCAATTGATTTTCTTTCACGTAAATTTTACCTGCTTTGTCCATAGGTTCACCCGTATCAATATAATTCAAATAACCTTCATCATCACAATTCCTAAATGTAACCTCTGTAACTTCATAAAATTCATGAATTTGATAATTTGTTTGATCATTTATCGATAACCCAGCAGATGGTGACGGTGATGAAATAAGAATGGATACACCAGTGTAAATCTTGTGTGTTCTGTCATTGAGTTTCTTTAAGATTCTTAATGCATCTTCACGATCTCTTGGTTTCTCCAATATTTCACCGTCAATGTAACCAACTGTATCAGCTGATATTATTATATCTACTTTCTGCGATTCTTTCTATATACAATTATAATTTACGATTATATATATTTTATTTATTTATATTTGTTTATTCTATATAATATATTTATCATACAATTATTATTACCAATAAACGATCGTATACATTTAAACATTTCTTTTTAGCATTAGCAATCACATAATCTGATGGTTTTTCAAAACTAGATTTATCCAAATCTTCAGCAAATCCGCTTGTAATTGATTTGAAATTTATACCCTGATTATATTATAGTAATGTTTGATATTTTGTAATAATAAATCTTATTCCGATATATATAAATATATTTTAATTACCAATCTTGATAAAATTTCTTTACGATTTTTTGAACCAGATGCTAAAATAATTTGTTTGTTTTTTAAATGTTTAAGCATTCTATTGTTTACTATTTACTATTACTTTTTTTACTTTTTTTTACTTTGGGAAAGAGAATTTTACACAGTATGATCGACGTAACACGTTTTCTGTAATACCATGGCTTTCAATAACCTTCCAAATTTAGTTTTTTTTTTTCTTGGCAAACCAACAATTTTTTTTATTTTCCAATAGCAAGTAATGGTGACTGCTTGCCTTGTTAGCTTCTTAAGCTAATACTTTTTGGAGACACCATTCTTTTTCGGAATAAAAGTAATGCATTTCATTTTACCCAATCTAAATCTTTTCAACTCTTATCAATCAATAAATTATTTTTTTAATTGTGATTGCTAGTTTGTCATATTCACCTTATTATTAACTTTTTCAAAATCTCCTCATATCCTTCCTTTCCCTGTGATTGAAACAAACAAAGCGTTATATTAAAAAGAGTTAAATAAATATATATTCATTCATTCCTTAAAAAGAAATTGTTTGCTATTTTGATCTAGATTGTTGAAGTTACACCTCAATGTGATTCCGGATTATCTCAGCCACCATTTCCCCTGCATTTTATGAAATATCCTAAATTGGTAAAGCTTTTTGCTGAAGTTACTACGTCTATGAAAAATTTTAAGTAATAGTAATGACTTTTAATGGGTAGACTATTCCTGGGGTGTATCCAAAAACCTTATTATAAGTCATATGCAAATCGGGAAAAGCGGTTGTATGAAATCATGAGCAATGGTTATTTTTTTTTAAAAAAATAATTTGATAACTTGCATTGGTGGGAAATACAAAGATCACATAACAAAGATCACATAGATACAATGGCACCATATGCGGTTACACGTTTTATACGGACAGAATTTTAATTCTTTGAAAATAAAAAAATTCGGGAATTATAATCCGATTCAGGCATAGTAATTAGTGTCAAATTAACTGTATTGCATTAATAAATTCTGTCTGCAAAAAAAAAAAATTTTTAATTGGAAAATTTTCTTTAAAAAAAAAAAAATATTTTTAACATTGAAATTGGATCTTCTGGGAGTGCCCATTCAACACATTTTTTATTCTATTCTCACCCCTGCAATTTGGCAACCAAATATATATATTTAATATATTAATATGTAAGCCCTGGACAATAGAAAAGGATCAATCTAAATGACTTTTTGACTAAACTGACTAAACTATTTAGTCAAGTTAGGATTTTAACCCCTTTATGACGCATATCTTTACCAGCTGGCTTATCTCTCAAAAATAAAAGGTTTCGTCTACTTGTACTTTTTACCTCTAGCATCTTATAAACACGTGTTACACGAATATTGTGGCCTAACTTCAAAATGTTTTACATTACTAGCCTGACAATGCTTATCCATCAAGGAAAACTACATCAGAAAGTGAATACTCCCTTTCACACTTACTGTTGAACATAATTTCAAAATGCATAAAGAATGAGTACTATCGAACATAAGCAGGATAATAGCTATCTGATCCAAGTTTTTTTTAAAAATAATCAGATTTCTAATTGACAAAGTTCTAGAAAATAGTGATGTTAGCCGATAGAAAAACCTTAGCCGGCTAAGAACTTAATAAATCCCAGTTGACGAAAAAACCTTTTCATATGGTACTAAGCTTGCCGGTATTATTATTACTACTACCATCGTTATTATTATTACTATTATTTACTATTGTTATTATAATATCTCGCCTTTAATGGTTCAATTATTTGTTTTATTCATTATGAATTTGAGTATTCGAATTACATTGAAGGTTTTATTCGAATAAACGAATAAAACGAATAAAACGAATAATTCGAATGGTTTGAATAAAACGAATAGAACGAATAATAATAATTCGAATTAAAATAAGAAAATAGAGACTCTGGCTTTTATCCTGCTATGATGAATTGTATTTTGCTTTTTGAGTAAATGTATATTTTTGTCATTCTAAGTAATGTAGGTGGACCCCATCTCGACTAAATGTCTATGCCATTGAATTCTGCACTAAAATTCTAGACGTAAAAATGAATGTCAAGAGAACTTATTTTTAGCCGGCTAAGCCATTTAAAAATTCCTTAGCTGGCTAAACATCACTACTAGAAAATGTAGAAGTATATAATTTTATTTTGCTAAATCTAATATGATTATGGGTATATTTTTGCGTTAGAATAATTATTAAAAAATTCAGTCAATTTTTGTGTGAGAAGGTTTTAAAAAAAAGATGTATACAAAAAATCTGCTTTTATTTTCAAATGAATCTAAACTTATTTAATTATGCTTTGCAATCATATAAACCCACCTTCACCTATCTTTCAATATTTGCTGAGATTATACAACCTTTTGTCATCGTCGTTATTTTTGTTAAATTTAGATATCGGTTGAGAGAAACCATTGAATTAATTGGATCATATGTAAGAGAGCCTGAAACTATACTCTTGAGGAATGGTAAAAACTCTGGATAAAAAAATCCATCAGTGACAGTGACCATTAGAATTGAGAAAAAAAAAAGAATATTTCAAGAGACATGCATATTGATAGAAATTTTGATGAATATGAAAAAGATAATAATAATAAAATCCTTTTTTTTTTTTACGAAATACTCGTGAAGCAAATATGGGAGGTTCCCTTCGTACATAGCCCAAAGAAATGTTGGAAGAACAAATAAAAACAATATAGTAGGTGGTGAACATTTTTCCAAGGCAACAAAATTCCGAAACAAATTTAAACAACAGGGAAAGATCGCGAGATAGTAATTGCAATTGTAATTGTGATTGTAATTATAGAAATTATGGTAAAAATGAATAATAATAATATTTAAAGAAATAGAAATTATATTTACTTTCTCATAAACATACAAACGAATTATTTTATTAATTTGTATTTAATACTAATATACTTTTTACTGCTATGGGAGCTTAATTGTAGTTGATTTAATTTGAACCGCGATCAAGCTTTTGTTTTGTAAGGATATACGGCGGAACAGTGTTCAAAATCATATTAATATTATGGCTTGGAAGAACTCAAACTCAATACATATCAGCCGATTTGTTTTTTTGGACCTCAAACCTTATATCTTATTGTGTCTCGACGTTAAACACAATGTGTAAACTGGTCAATAGAAATTATAATTAACCCCCAAAAAATTTATTTGCTCCGCTAAAAAAAACTATTTTACTATTCAATACAAAATCAGCGCATATGGATAAAATAAAAAGACAAATTATAATGAATAATTTAGGAGATTAAATTAATCATCCATCGATTCTTTCTTTTAACTATCAGACTCTAATGAAATCAAATGTAAATAAAAATATTGTCAGTAATGATTAATGGATAGTAAGTTCCAATTAATTAATTAATAACGGAGTTTTTATTTACCTTCAGCATTTAAGAGAAAAGAGC
>CAJVPN010001888.1:0-11359 GCA_910592215.1 Entrophospora candida
TCACATTACAAATGACTAAATTTTGATCCCTGAAATTCTTGGTTATACCAATGTTCACTTTGTCTGGTTTTGTTGCAAGCATGCCCCATATACTGTGTAACCGAACTCTACCCTTAATATGACAGAGTTTCGACAGGTTACACATTAATTGTTTATTAGAAAGTTTCGCATTTGGGGTTTTGTCGATCGTCAGAGTTTTGACAAGGTATATATTTAGTAGCAACCATCACCAAATTTGAGATATAACTTTATCATATGTATCTGCTTTATGAAAATTTTTAAAACAGATTGTTAATAAAGAAGTCAAATTTTGCCTTTATATTCATATACGTTGGAATATTTTACAAACTTCATAAATATTGTCCTTAACACTTTTACAAATTATTGAATAATTGATAAAACCTTCGTTAGTATATTTTATTCATAGGTCTTGTCCTTAAAACTTGTACAAACTATTGAATAATTGATAAAACCCTCGTTAGTATATTTTGTTTACTTCGATCGCTCCTACACAAATTATTGAATAATTGATAAAACCTTCGTTAGTATATTTTGTTCATAGATCTTGTCCTCAAAGCTTACTTCGATCACTCCTACACAAACTATTGAATAATTGATAAAACGTTTGTTAGAATATTTTGTTCTTTAAATCTTGTACAAACTATTAAATAATTGATAAAACTTTCGTTAGTATACACAGTGTATCTCGATTTAGCGGATATGTTCGTTCCAAAAAAATTATCCGCTAAGTCGAGATATCCGCAAAACCAAGATATTATGAAACGATCACGTGATACGTTATACAATATTATTAATACTAATACAATAAAACAAATAATATGATAATACATACGACAAATAAAATATACATATGATAATAAAATGTAACAATAATAAGTAGTAAATTTATTCATTCATAAAATAATCTTCTAGTTTATTGCAAATCTATCGAAAATTTTTTGTATCAGAAGATTTCTAATTTAGAATTTCATCATCATTAAGATTTAATTACGTTTGGTGTATCAACATTATCCGTTGTATCGAGATATTTTTATTATGCTCGAACATATAGATTTAAAAAAAAAATCGCTAAATCGAATATATATGAAAAATCCGTTAAATCCATTAAATCGAGATAAAATAATTATTATTATAGAAAGATTTGGTCTTGAAAATTTATCCGTTAAACCCCTAAATCCGCTAAATCGAGATACACTGTGTATTTTGTTCATAGATCTTGTCCTTAAAGCTTGCAAAACAAATGTTTATCAAATTATTCAAATAATTATATAGGCGGGTTTTATCGAAGTAAACGTTAGTCAAGATCTATAAAGTTTGCAAAACGAATGTTTATCAAATTATTCAATAATTATATAGGCGGGTTTGATCGAAATGAATGTTAAAGACAATTCATACGTTTTATGTATTATTTATTTAAACAATAATTAATAATCATTAATGAAACTTTAATCAATATAAATTCAGAAATGTAAAATAATACCTTTTAGTTCTTGCCGAAGACTATTAAATTTCTATAAAATAGTTTTTCGTGAGCTTCTCTAAAACTTATTAACCAATGCCCCCATAAAGTAATAACCATATGAAAGCCTAATTATTCTACACCTTCTCATTTACTATCAAGCCTTTTAAAGCGATATTAAGAAATAACCTGAACTTTGAAGTGAAAAAGTAATACCGTTTTTGAATAGCCGTGAATACATGTAGAGAAGACATTTCGATACGAAGGAGTATTCATTAGAAAGCTTTAATGGAGTACTTTCATTTTACTCTAACAGCGAAGTTCGAGTTTATTATAAAAATAACGAGATAGAAAAGCAGCCTCAGGGGCCTCACGGATATGTCACACGACTATATTAATATGAATTTTTAGAAATGCCTAATGTATGAAAAAAAATTCATTAAGAAATTTGTTATCTATTATCCATCAAACCCCTAAATCGCCAAGTCGAGACTCATGTATATATTTCTGTTATAAACAACTTATCACTTCTTATACAAAAATGATCTTTGAGATTCAGCTGATTGATCTGCAAATAAGTTTGTTTATTGCCCTTGTGGTTTTCGTAAGATCTTCTTTAAAGTTGGTCGGTTGACTATTTTTACTTTGCAAATCGTCAAATTGACCAATAAGAATGCAAGATCGCAATCAAAAAATTATTTTATGTTACCATTAAAGAATACTTTGACCGTTTAAGAGATGTAATATATGGCAAAAAATTTTTTTATATTGGTTATACGATGCAGATCATCTATAATCAATTAATTTTTTAGAAAATTTAACTGATTAGTTTTATTGTTCGTGACTCAAGTTTCAAACTCACCGGCTAGTTTTTTCTCAAACTAAAAATTGGCAGAGCCTTAGCATTTTGAAAATTCCAAATATACGCTCAGCAAGTAAATTTTGTGTATTATTTATTTCCTTTTTTATTAATCATTACCAAATTTGGTCATGGAATTAAAAATATATACTAATTAGTAAAAAATCATAGCAATATTACACAAAATTTTTATGTATGTAAAAAAAATAGTGAATTTCTCAAAAATGGTAATTAGTGTTTGAAAAACAACAATAATATAATAATAATAATGAATTCGCATTATAACGGATTTTTTAAAAATTTTGCTTCATATATAAAACATATAAAATCCATTATGACGAAATAATCCCATGCACCTGTTGTGACTGTTCAAATACTAATGCATTTTAGCCATTTTCATTGTTAAGATGGAATAGACCAGTAAAATAATGGAAATTCAAAAAATCGATCGGTTGAATTAAATTATAAAAATGAATTTGTAATTTCGATCAAGTATACTCCACACTGGCGTAACAATAGCATGTGTATTGGATATATATATATAAATCCCCGTAGATTCGGCCGAGACATTCCTGAATTTTATGATAACACAATACTTTTCATTGTGTGAAATAATTTTGAATTTTGATTATCGTTTATCCTTCCCATCTAATATCATGACCACTTGGCATTTATTGCCATTAGAATATCGAGCAAGGAATGTAAAAATGAAATCTAAATCGTGTGATGTAATATAATTGTATGCTAATTAAGGAATCAATCAAATGGCAATGAAAAAAAAAAAAGTTTGTAAAATATAATGAAAACAAAATTTCCATACATTTAGCACGGAATAATATCATATAAAATAACCAAAATAACCTTCCCCTTCAAAATAAAAAATCCATTTCACCTATCCCTATCTTACTTACCTGAAAATCCAGCCTATTCTTTACTCCCCAAGACTTTTTTCGCCTTTCTCTTCTTTTTTTATTGCCTGGAAGCAGTAAATTTACCTCAATTTGTAAAATTTCTATTAACGATTAATAATAACAATAATCAAAAATGCAATTGAAATTAGTTATTACACTCATTGTTGGTGTTTTGTTTATGTCCACCTTGGATGCCGCCAGGCTTAGAAAGAGAGATGATATTTGTACTAATAATGTACATCATTTACCACCTACAAATGGTCACCAAATTGAAACTGGTTCATGTTCATCAACAGTTCAAGGCGAAATTCCTGCAGCAAGTAAAATGCCATCAACTATAATCGTAACACCTGGTAATGGTGCAATAATTCCGGCCAAGCAAGCTTTCGATATTGAAGTTGTAGTGGAAAATGTTGTAACTGGCAGTTTCTCAGACCCTAAGACGGCTTACTACACAAAACCACAAGCTATTAGCGATGATGGTCTTATCATTGGTCATTTACACGTTGTAGTTCAAGAACTCCCACTAAAATCGGGTATTCCATTGAATCCAACTGAATTTGAATTTTTCAAAGGTTTAGAAGATGCTGGATCTTCAGCCGGAGCTGGTCTTATTGGTCTTTCGACAACAGTAGATGAAGGATTATCGGCTGGAGCTTATCGCTTATGTACTCTCAGTGGTACAGAAACTCATCAACCTTGGATCATGCCGGTTGCTAAACGCGGTTCTCAAGATGATTGTATTAGATTCAGTGTTCAATAAATAAAAATAACGATATATAATGAATGATACAATAAAATTTAATTAATTAATAAAATAATATTAGTAAAATTTAATTTAATGTAGAATTTTAACAAAATAAATAATGAATTTTATCTTGTACGCGCCAAGATCTTTGTTTATAAAACAACCCAATAGTATATCTAATTATCAATTCGATATTTTTTAAATAAATCTTGGTTTGGTTTTTGTTGTTATTAATTATAATAATAATAATAATAATAATAATAATACAATAATAATAATAATAATAATAATAATAATAATAATAATAATGATAAATAAATCCTTATATTGGTCTCATGATTTCATCATAAATAAGTTCTAGAAAAAAAATTTTATATTAATTCCTCTTTTAAAAAATATTTGATTACAACAAAAAAAAGATAATTCTTTTACATACGTTTTAATTGTTCTTTAGTCAATTGATCTTTATGTTTATCAAAATCAAAGAAAGATCCTGGAATTGGATCAGCATCTGGTTCATCTTCAGGATCATGATACTAATATTATTATCAAAATGGAGTAGTGGAAAAGTGGGAAAATCGCTACAATTTAATAAATAATTTGATTTGGATCATTTTAATTATTCTCAAAAACAATTATTTAATAACTTACAGGTTCCAAATAAGGATGTTCTAAAGCCTCTTCAACAGTAATTCTTTTGGTAGGATTAAAAGTTAATAATTTCTCCAACATATCTATAGCATGCGTATTTGCATCAGGGAACATTTTAGAGAAAGGGATCCGTTTTTTAAATGGTAAACTCCTGATATATTCACGTGCCTAGGTATATATATTAATTAACCACATTATAATAAGAATGATGATGGTCACGATGATTATTATTTAATTATTTTACTCACAATAAATTAACAATTGAAAAAATTTTGTAAACTAATTACTCTTCGACTTTTAATTCCATGGAAATCTTCCATAGTTGGTGTACCAAGAACATCAAGAATCAAAGTGAGTTGATGATGATCTGTTTTAAAGTTGCAGAATGAGTTATGGAAATTTTAAAATCATTCATGAAAAATAAATAAAGTTGTTTTTTACAATAACTGTAATAAATAAAGGATACAATCTCTTCCAGGAAATAATGGTTTCCCATTCAACATTTCTGCCAAAATACAACCAACAGACCAAACGTCGATGGCTTTGGTATACTCTTTAAATGTCAACATGATCTCTGGAGCTCGATACCATCTTGTAGCAACATATTCTGTCATGAATCCACTATGTTCGTCGCTGGAATTTGCACTTCTTGCCAGACCAAAATCACATACCTATTCATGGTCATCGATGATAATTTCATAAATTAAATTAAATTTTGCACGTTAAAAAATATCGAATTTTGTTTTTTGTCACTTGCCTTTAGATCGCAATTAGCATTTAACAAAAGATTGCTTGGTTTCAAATCACGATGAAGTACATTGGCAGAATGTAATGCTTTCAATCCACGAAGAGTTTGATAAATGAAATATTGACAATGATCATCACTTAAATTTTGAGTACGAATTACACGATGCATGTCAGTTTCCATAAGTTCTTGGATAAGATAGCTTTGATTCAAACAACAATAATTTAAAATTGGATTACTTGTCTTGGACTGAAACAATAATAAGAAGAAATAAAAAGGAAAAGAGGAATGAATGAATGAAAGTTTACTCACACTTCAGTAAATTTATCAAAAGTTTCGGGTTTTACAATATCTAAAATTGCAATGATCTAATAAAAAAATATTTTAATTTAATGGTAATGGTAATAATAATGGTAATGTTAACAATAATAATAATATTATTAATTGATTCTTTTTCTTTCTCAATACTAACATTCTCATGGTTAAAGTATCTCAAAAGCTTTATTTCTCTTAATGTACGTAGACAAAACATGGAATGATCGAATGGTGTTATTTTTTTAATGGCAACCTTTTGTCCAGTTGGCTTATGCACAGCTGAACTATTAAAAAAGTAAACAAAATCAACGTCACATAATATATATTGTCATGAATTATCTAGGAAATTGGGTTAAATATATATGTATATATATACCAAACTACACCATAAGCTCCTTCTCCAACTACATCAATAACTTCATAATTTTCTCCAACATTGAAATTTAACTTTCTTTGACTCATTTTATTTCAATTAATTAATATAATATGTGCATGTAATTTTTTTTTGTTGAAAAAATAATACGTTAAAAGTGCTTTTATATATATATATATATATATATATATAAATATAAAAAATTATGTCACATCACATTGATTGAGTTAACAAATGTATAAATTCGGTTAGTTGCATTGCGTACATATATATATAACAATGCTGAGTATAAAAAAAGTTTTTTTTTTTGAAATAATAGAAATAATAATAAATAATAATAAGTCAGCCAATTTAATTTTATATTAATATATAATTTTTTTTTAATTTACAAGTTTTTATTTAAAAAAAAAAAAAAAAAAGAATTTTTTATCAAAGAGAATAAAAATCATCAACACAATCTTTTGAGAGCTTTTTTAAGAAATGTCTGATCTTTCGAACGGGTATGCATCATTCTGACTCATCACTAAATCATAGTGCATTCGTTTCTCTCCAACAAGCGCATGCACAAGGAGTGACTGGTTTTTTTGGTACCGAAAAACCAATAAATATAAATTAGTAACTATTTAAATGTTTTTTGTTTTATTCTATTTAACAATCACTTCTTTTTAATACTTTAGTCAACAAAAACAACTTGGCGTTACGCCACCCATTGCTTTAAATTACCCTTCTCCAAGAGAATACGAAGTTACAGATTTGTTGGTTCAAGAACTCACTGCTCAAGGCACTTTTGAAAGTGATGAAGAGAGTCGTCGTCGGTATGTTAGATCTTCTATTTTAAATATATATAACGTCTATACATCTATATAAAAAACTCCCCCCACTTTTTAATTAAATAAAAATTTAATACTCTTATAGTGAAGTGGTTCTTGGAAAACTAGACAAACTCGTTAAAGAATTTGTTTATAGAATAAGTAAAAAAAAAAATTTACCTGAAGCAGATGCTAAAGAGGCTGGTGGGAAAATATTCACTTTTGGTTCATATAGACTAGGTGTCCACGGAACTGGTTTGTTAATTTTTCTTAATAATGGTTTAATTAAATTAAAATAATAATAAATTAAAAAAAAATTCAAATTATTAAATTATTAGGATCTGATATTGATACACTTTGTGTGGTTCCTAGACATGTTTTACGTGAAGATTTTTTTACTGATATGGCCGAATCTCTTGAAAAAAATACTGATGTTACAGAGTTGACGGTATACATATTTTATTCACAGTTATTTTTAACATTAATTGGGAGGACAAAACAATGATTCATAATAATTTTATTTTATAGAGCGTCACTGATGCTTATGTTCCTGTAATCAAAATGAAATTTCAAGATATTCTTGTGAGTCGCGCTTATATTATTGTTATTATTATTATTTTTAAAAATTAATTAATCCTTGCAAATTTTTTTTTTAAAAAAAAAAAACAAATTCAGATTGATCTTATATTTGCAAAATTAAATTTATCAAAAGTACCAGATGATCTTGAATTAAGAGAAAATTCGCTCTTAAAAAATTTGGATGATGCCTGTATTAGAAGTTTGAATGGTATATTGACAAAAATATTAAAAAAAAAAAAAAGTGACAATGATGATGATAATAATTTATACATATATTTTTGTAAAAATAGGATCTAGAGTAACAGACGAGATATTGCGACTTGTACCTAATATACCAGCTTTTAGAACATCATTAAGATGTATAAAATTATGGGCAAAAAGTAAAAAAAAAAAGTTTTATTATTTATGTTTATTGTATTTATTTAATGTTGTCATTACTTATGCTTATTGATTGAATAGGGCGTGCAATTTATTCAAATGTTATGGGCTTTTTTGGTGGCGTTGCTTGGGCAATGTTGGTTGCTCGTATATGTCAACTATATCCAAATGCAATTGCAGGAGCAATTGTATCAAGATTTTTTAGAATAATGTATCAATGGTATGTCGCAAATGACAATTTCAATTTAATAATACAAATGTATTTTAACATTGGATTTTTTTTTTAATTTATTAAAATTGATTTAGGAAATGGCCACAACCTGTATTATTAAAACCTATAGAAGATGGCCCACTCCAGGTTAGAGTATGGAATCCAAAGGTAAATCTTACATTTATATATATATATATATATGTATATAATTACTTTTATTATTTTCTAGTGTAACTTTTTTTTTAATAATATAATGAATAGTTGTATCATGGAGATAAGTTTCATTTGATGCCAATTATTACACCAGCATATCCTTCTATGTGTGCAACACATAATGTTACAAAGTCCACAAAAAAAGTAATTGAGGATGAATTTAAGCGAGGTAAACTTTATGTAATGATTGATATTTCAAATTATAATATTATATAGTATTAGAATGACACAATAATTATTTTAAATATTTTTATTCTTATTTTATTTTTTTGACAGCTGCTGAAATTGCTGATAAAGTGATGATTGGTACTGGAAAATGGGTTGATCTTTTTACTAAACATACCTTTTTTCAAAATTATCGATACTATCTCCAAATAATAGCATCTTCGGATTCATCAGAAAGACAATTGAAGTGGTTTGTATATTTAAAAAAAAATATTTTTTTCAATTAAAAACTCTATTCGTGTCTCTTTAGAAAAAAATCATTAATCCAATCTAATCTGTCTTTTATTAAAAAGGTCTGGAATGGTTGAATCGAAAATTCGTCACTTAATATCCAAATTAGAGACTGTGGAAAATTTAACCTTGGCACATCCTTTTGTGAAGGGGTTTGACAAAATTCATCATTGTACTACAGAGCAAGAAGCTAATGAATTTTTAAATGGAAATTATAATTTTAAACCAATTAGTGAAGAAGGTAGCGATCCTGTCGATACCAAACCTACTTCCAATGGAACCGAGGATGGCAGTAAACCACCAAATACCACTACAATTGTACGAACCATTTATTCAACATTCTTTTACATTGGTTTAGAAGTAGAAAACCCTACAGGTAAATTTCAAAATAAATAATAAAATCTTTTTACATTATTAATTTCATTACTATTATTATATTCACATTATATATACATCTTCACACATTTGTTTTTTAAGCCGGTTCTTCAAAACCTAGACAACTAAACATTTCTTGGCCTACAATAGAATTTAATAAATTGGTTAAAAGTTGGGATAAGTATGATGAAATAAATACAGGGATTGCAGTTAAATATGTTAAACGGTATGTAAAACTTCATATTTTATTATTTGGATTGCTTGAAACTACAGTTATGACTTTTGATATTTAGTTCACAGCTCCCACCTGATGTTTATGAGGATGGAGAACAACGACCCACCAGTCTTAAAAGGCCAAAGTCTGGGAAGGTGATGACAATAATTTCATTATGTGCTTTTAAATTTTTTTTTTGTAATTTAATTTATGATCACACTTGTTGATTAGCACCATGGCTCTTAATAGAATAAATCAAGTTCAAGTAGCGAACAACCTACCAAGAAGCGCAAAAATTCCATTGGATCAACAGAACCATTATTGTCCACAGTTGAGGTTTCATCTGTTGCATCAATTGCATCTGTTACATCTGTTTCATCTGTTGCATCAGTTGCATCAGTTGCATCAGTTGTATCAGTCTCATCAGTATCCTCTAATAAATAAACAGATAGATAGATTTACTAGATTTAATAATAAAAAGTTTAATGTTTTTTTTTTTTTACAAACTATTACATTACCACTACTTACTGTATTACTATTAGTGTTTGTAATTGTACAAGATTTATTGAATAACAAATTAATAAATAAAAAAAATTTATTAAATATATGGACCCAAAAAATTGCATGGTTTTAATATAACTGTGTATTATATGGGGCATACTACAACAAAACCAAAGTGAACATTTGCACTACAAGAATTCAGGGATCAAATTTAGTAATGTGATTATTAAAATCTCCCATCCGTTATCTTTGCTTTTTTCTTAATATTAAGTGATATATAGAATTACCCTATATGGGGCATACTGCAACAAAACAAAACAAAGTGAACATTGGTATTACCAAGAATTTCAGGATTTAAACATAATTTCTCACTCATCAATTCTAATTCTCTGAAAAGAGCAGGCGAATAATAATCTAGTTCGATGGCTTTACGGTACCACCATTCTATATGACTTTTTTTTTTGTTGATTGACGATCTTATTTGTTTTGGATTTTTGTCTCTGAAGATTTTTATACCAACTATTTGTTCGTCTTCCCAATAAAATTCTAACCATCCGCAGATGGTGTTATTGTTACATTTGTGTGTTCTTTGATTTCTTCTATTTAAAAAATCAAATTAGTAAATTATTTAAATAAAATAAAATAAAATTATACAAACCTAGCGAACCAAACATCGTCATTTCTTCTAGCTTAATGTATTTACCATGACTGTTAAATACGTAATAAGAATTAGTTAAGACTTAATATATGTATAATAAAGAATTCTTTGTGTCCATAAATATTAAAAAGGATACGATAATAATAAGTCAATCAAATAATTGCTTATGTTAATTTTTTTTCGAGTGTTTTGGTAAATTTCAACAATCTAAAAGTCAAGTATATACAAGAATTAATTGCAAGATATATGTATAAATCAGCTAACTCATAATTATATTTTTAACGTGCTTATCGAACTGCCTCTGCTGAATTTTCATGTTCTTTTTTTTTTCCTCTTGATGCCGTGATGTTTTTATTATTATTGTAGTAAACTAGAGTGATGACGACAGGTGGTTATAAACACCATTCTTTTAATAAATACTTACTCAGCTGTTTCTGTCCAATTGGTTTCTTGGCTTCTTTTTAATTTTCCTCCCATTTTTTTTTGGGAAAAATTTTTTGTTATTTGATCGGCAAACGCAGCTAATTATACGTGTATAGTTTATATATACAAAGAACTCCTATTAATATTAATATTATTTTTTTTTTATTGACGCGATTGTTTTATTTTTTACATGGATGTAGTGTTCCTAACCGAAAATCAAATTTTTTACGAATATTCGAAAATCAATTTATTCAAGGATATTTGAATATGGACAATGGAAGGGGGTAAACGTCAAAATCGCGATTTTGAGAAAATTGAAAAAGGAAATTGCATATCATTTCTATATTCAGGGTAGTGCAATTTCGCTGTCCGAGAAGAATCTTCGTACGTACGACTGACTTCGTACCATTGAGTTCGTACAGTTTCGTTGTGGTCGTACACCTGTACGAGGAAATTTTAC